>RXID01011010.1:1552780-1648900 GCA_005019695.1 Trichopus zeylanicus subsp. travancoricus
AGTCTATATTTTTAATCATATTTTAAATAAAAATTTACAAAAAAGACATTAGTGTTTTATATTTATAATTAACAATTTAATATTTATAAATTAAAAAATAGACCCTCAAATTTTTTTTTAAAATAACTGTAAAATTTTTTTAAAACTAATTTTTACATTTTTACATTTAAAAATAGACCACCTTTAATATTTTTCTTTATAAATACGTTCAAATTTTATTTATTTTATAAATAAATTTTACAAATAAGTCATCGGAGGTTTCAAAGTTTAAAATTTAAAATTACAAGTTTCATGTTGTACATTTACAAATAGACCCCTTAAATATTTTTTTTATAAATAAGTCTATATTTTTAATCATATTTTAAATAAAATTTTACAAAAAAGACATTAGTGTTTTTTATATTTATAATTATAAATTTAATATTTATAAATTAAAAAAATAGACCATTAAATTTTTTTTAAAAAATAACTCTAAATTTTTTTTAAAACTAATTTTTACAAATACACCCCTCGCTGGAGGCCCGACGGTGCGCCGGACGGCCCGCCGGCACCCGGCCGACGGCCTTCGCACGCGAGAGCGGAGACGGACGCCGAGGCCGTTCCGCCCCCACGTGCCGGGGACGGAGGTTGAGGCCGGCGCGCCGGCACGCGAGCGCGGACGGCCAAGGCCAAGGCCGTCCGTCCCCGGCACGCGGGCGCGTCGGCCTTGGCCTCCGTCCCCGGCACGCGGGGGCGGACCGGCCTCGGCCGTGGCCGTCTGCGCCTGCGTTTCGGCGTCCCGGCGCCCCGGCCTCCGCCTCCGCTGCAGCCGCCGGCCTCCGCCTCCGCTCCTGCCCGCCTGGCCTCCGCCTCCGCTCCCGCCGCCGGCCGCCGCCGTCGCCTCCGCTCCCGCGGCCGGCCTGCCGGCCTCCTCCTCCGGTTCCGCCCGCGCGACGGGGTGTTATTTGCAAAAATCCAAATTTCGGGGACTTTTTTGTATATCAGAATAATTTCCGGGGGTTTATTTGCAAAAATCCGAATTTGGAGGACGTTTTTGTAAATCTGAGTTCTTTCGGGGTGTTATTTGTAAAATTCTTAAAATCCGGGGGTTAACTATAAAAAAAAAGTTTTTAGGGGTGTATGTGTAAAAATAACGGGGTAAAATCGGAATTTTTTGGTAAAATTTTAATTAAATAACAATCAGGGGGCTGTGGGTAAATATGGGCGAATTTGAGGGGTGAGAGTAATTACGGAAATTACGGGGGATTAACCGTAATTAAGACTAATTAGGGGATCACCCATAATTATCCCTATTTTTTATTGGTCTAGGCCTATCCTCCGCAGGGTCCGTCGTGCACGAATTAGAAATTTTGGTTCAGACTTGGATCACAGTTATCTCGTTAAAAAAGATATTGTTTGGCTTCTTAATTTTGTTAATATAAGTTTAAGGTGAAACAATTAATACATATTAGTTGTTGTCAAATTTATTTAGTGGTCTCCAATTTGGTACGGAGCAGTCCACGAGATAACCTGGGAGCACATGTTCTGTTATTGTTCAATATGTTTAATGCTTTTTTCGAATTTTTCGTAGCTCCCAAAAAACAAACTTGTACATAACTTCTTAAAATATTTTAAAATTATATATTTTTAAATCCAAAAAATTGCATAGTTCTTTATAAATTATCAATTTTATTGTCAAAACCTCTTCGGATTAAGTTTTGCTGGAAAAAAATATTCGTGTAATATTTCTTAAAATGTAATTTTGAATATATGCGGAGTATCTAAAATACAATTTTTTTTATTACAAGTGACAGTAATTTATTTACTTTGTTAATTGAGATAAAAATTTAAATTAAGCAAAAATATTGTTTCATAAGCCCTAATGATCGAATTTTGGAGACATTGGAGTTCTTTTGGAGATTATAAGTAAGTCTCGTATTCTCTCTAAGTTCCAAGGAGATATCCATGATGTCGTGAAAATTTGATCGAGTAAACACATTGTGCTCTTTGACTAATATCCAAGTGAAAATGCTCTAATGTTATTCCATGTTTTTAGAGTATTTTGACCTTATATTTGGTGAAAAATGATGTAGCTTATCATTGAGGGAAGATTTATTTTTTTGTTGAAAATTCTAATTCAGTGTCTTAAAGTTAAAGATGATGAATAGCGTAAGAAGTTATTTGTCATTATATAATTTTGTAAGGAGGTTTTCGTAGTTTTCTCAGATAATATGAGTAAGGGTTTTTTTGAATAGGGGTACATTATTTTATATTTTGAGTTAAATTTTATTTTAAAATCGACATGAGGGAGTTTTTGGCCATTACGATGCAAAGCAAAAAAGAAACACGTAATTTTATTAATAACTAATTTCTTATCAACCGTTTATTTTTCTTTTCAGCCCAACATATTCTTGTGATTCCTTTGCAATCTCTTATATTTCGTTTTCCGCTTCTTTTCTTGTTGCACGGGCCCGCATGCCACTCCCATATACACCCGCTTGCTTGTCTGATTAGACAATCAAATATCGGTCACGTACGAGGCAAGCTGCAAATGGAAAAAAAAAATTTAAGACTGAAAGAATTTTATTATTTCTGAATTTAAAAAAGAAATATATAATTTCGTAAGGTTTCGAGTTTCAACGGCCTACACTTTCTATATTTGAGAGAATTTGCAAATAACATCCCCCGTTTTCACCAATTTATGAAAATTCCTTGTCTTTTCAGCATTTGCGAACGCGTGCCCATAACCAAACTAGGATCTGGCCCAGGTCCTGATCTACGGCCTGCGGACTCAAATTGACCCAGCCCGTTGAATCCAACAAGGAAGCAATCTGACTTGGCGATAAATATAACTCGATGCACTTCCAATCGAGCCAACAAAATCCGAAAGCTAACGCGCCCATGGAGGAAGACGATGCTGAAGAAACCCTAGAATCCCTCTTAGAAGCTTCTTGTTCACCGGAGGGCCGGTTGCGCCTTGCCGCCGGTGGTACCGTCGCCTCCGTCCTTTCTCAGCTCTCCCCGTCCTCTCCCCTCCATCTCCTCAAGCTCCGTCTCCTCCGCAACCTCTGCGCCGGTGAACCTACCAACCAGGACGCGTTTATCCGATCCGATGGACCGGACCGCGTCGCGACTGTAATTCTTTCATCCTCCCCGGAGATCGTGCGGGCCGGACTGCAGGTACTGGGGAACGCGGCCCTTGCTGGGGAGGATCACCGGGCGGAGGTCTGGTCCCGCCTCTTCCCGGCTGGGTTCTTGAAGTTTGCTCGGATTCGCGATCGGGGTGTTTGCGACGCCTTTTGCATGGTCCTTGACACGTGCTGCTCGTCGGAGGGTGGTCGGAGGAGGCTGAGAGAGCTCTGCGAGGACGGGAAGGGGCTCGCCATAATAATCGAGATCATATCCACAGCTTCTTCAGGTTGTTCTCTTTCCAAAGGGTTCTAATTTCTTTGTTTGTTTGATAAATTAGAAGCAATATTTGATCTTTATACATTTTGTTCTTCTGTAGAATTGTAGTTGCTATAAAAAGCATTGGCTTCTTTTTATCAGATTCTGGTTTCGTAATGTGTGTTACGTGAATGACCTTAGAACTAGTTTTTCAGGGTTGTTATTGACAATTGGTTGGATTTCTGGGTGATATAGAGACTTGTTGGTGTCTAACTTGTACCCTGTGGTTTTTTGTGCTTTTGTGTTGAAACAGAGCTATGTTCAAATAAAGTACTTTTTTGCTTTTTTTAGGAAGAATTTCAAAGAATTTTGACATAGTATCCTGTTAATGAATTCATGCAGTGCATTTGCAGTAGTTTACTTGTATTGTAGTCAGCTTCTTGTTTGCTTCCCAATAGGTCTTGCTTTCTTGTACCTCCTCAGATAAAATGTATAGTTCCTAATGTATGTGACTAACTTTTTCCTTGCGAACCTTGTAGGGATGCTTTTAATTGCCTTTTCTTAGTAGGGATGTCTCTTTTGCTGTTATCATTGATTATGTATTCTAGAAATCATGAGTTCGATTGGTTTAAATCTAATTTTAGGAATTCTGCTTTAAGAAGCTTAGCTTCTGCAAAATGAGTTTTTTCCTTACCATGTGTGCGTGTGGCAAAACTACCCCTACAACTCTTAAGACTTAACAAGATGTATTTGGAAGATCCTGCAACCAAAAACAATTTGTGAGTCATTGGAATACTCCTCTCATCTGATAGCATTTCAGTACTTTTGGCATGCCATTGCACTTAGGTAGACCTCATGTTTCCTAATACCAATCTAATTTTCATTACAGTTGGATATCAAGAGGAGTGGCTGGAATGGCTCCTTTCAAAAGTCTGCATTGAGGAACAATATTTCTCTATTTTGTTCATAAAGCTACAGTTCTTGGGTGATTTAGATAGCCATGGTGGTGATGAAGATCCACTTTCCTTATTTACTGGAGAGCAAGCATTTATTTTGCGTGTGCTGTCAAACTGTTTGAATGAAAGGCCTGAAGAAGTCATAGTATCTGGTGGTTTTGCATCTGATATTTTGAGAATACTCAGGGAGGCTTCCTTTGCGGTGGATTTTAGTTACAGAGGAACCTCTGCTCTTCCAACTGGTTCTTCTGCAGTTGATGTCCTTGGATATGCGCTTACTATTTTGAGAGATGTTTGTGCATGGGATGGTCCTTCATCAGCCCCAAAGGTATATACTGATTTGTTTTTCTCTGCAGACTTGCTACAGCTACTCTTAGGTTTCCTTTCTGAACTTGAACCCCCTTCTTCAATAAGAAAATCAATGGAAAATGAAAGGAACCAAATGCCTGCTATGACTGATAAATTGAAGGTCTGTCCTTATAAAGGATTTCGTAGGGATGTAGTTTCTGTGATTAGCAACCTTTTGCACCAAAGGAGGCAAGTCCAAGATGAGATCAGGCGGCAAAAAGGCATTCTGGTTTTATTGCAACAGTGTGTTATTGATGAGGATAACCCATTCTTGCGAGAGTGGGGACTAATGGCAGTGCGGAACCTGCTTGAAGGGAATGTGGAAAATCAGCATGAAATAGCACAGCTTGAGATGCAAGGGACTGTTGATACACCTGAGATTGCTGAATTGGGTCTGAGAGTTGAGGTAGACAAGATAACCCGACGTGCAAAGCTAGTGAATATTTAAATTATTGCATTGGTTTCCCTTTTAGCAAGGTCTGTCAGGTACATCTAACAGTTTGCATCTTTACAGTTTGTTGGTTTTACTGTCTTGCATATACTTGCGTACATCATTCTGTTAATATATAAACTCTTCCTCTTCTCCTTTGATATTTCTAGGCCACAAAGCATTGAAGAAATGTTGACTGCTACTACTTAGGAGTTGCACATCTGGTATGTGTTATATAACCTCAAAAGAGGTTTTTGCAGACTGATTGAACTTTGTGCTTTCATGGTTTTAAATGGAATTAGCCCAATAACTAATATGGGCTTACGTTAGAATTCATGAACTTTGACATGAATTTTAACAGTGCTTTTAACTGTAGAAACTTTATTTGTCAGTATATGAGTTTTTTTACTCTGAACAAATAATGTTCTACTCATACATGCTTAAAGAAACCATAGGTCCATAGAGCTGCATGCATGGTCTATTGTTCTTCATTTTGTTCGATCCATAGTATACCTTCAATGTTGACTTTGCTTTGTGGGCCGCTGCTGTCTTGTTTCTGAACCTGACATGGTAACCATAACAAAGGGGTTGAACCGTTGAAGAGCAGTGGGTGTTCTTCATCCACACACTCTTCTGGAGCTTTCATGATGCAATTGTCTTTTGGATAGACCCCAAAATTAGCTATATGTCTTGGTGACGGCTAGGTTCCAGCCATTAGTCCTGGTCTTATCAAATATATTGAGCACTTGTTAGAGATATATGATTTGAGTTTTTGCTGCACACAACCAATTCCAACTTTTTGAGTGGAGCACATACCGAGACAGGATCCCTAGCAAATATAGTAAGTGTATTTGAATATATTGAAAGTGGCGGAAGTGCATCATTGATAGAAGCACCCGGAAACAAGAAGTGGTAGAAGTGTTAAGCAAGAAGTAATAGAAGTGATGAAAATGTGATTTCAGTTATTTGATAAATTTTGATGTGAAAGTGAAAGAAATGATAATTATGTATATTTTGTGATTTCAATCATTTGAAAATGAGGTCTAAAGTAAATTTTGTAATTTTGATCATTTGGATATATTGGTACATGGAGATTGAAAAGTTATTTGATAATTATGTTAGTTAAAAAAATATAATATTTATTAATAAATAAAAGTAATATAATACAATTAAAAATTAAGATATTGTAAAATAATGATTACTTGATAAAATAATGAAATAAAAAAACAAATAAAGTCAAATATTAAAGGTATTTTTGCAAATATATTTTTGAAAATTTAAGGATTTTGCATATACATGGTTAAAATTAATAAAATAAGATATTTTAGCATAATGATTAATTTGATGGAATAATAAATTAAAATTTTAATTAACAAAAAAAGGGATTGTTTTTCACAAATATACCCCAGAAATTAATGATCAACTCGTATGGCTAACTCTAGGCTCTAGCTCTTTTGGGCCAAACCACAAGTAGGATTAAGATGAAGAAAATAAGCATAAAATTCAAATCTTTTGCTCTTCTGAGGGCCAAGATCCCAATGAAGGAACCATCAATCGATCCATCAAGTAAATAAGCAAAAAAATGCCCAAAAACTGCAATATTGGCCCGATTTTACAAAGGGTGAAGAATCATCACTAGATCTCGCCAAATGGCATGCACAGAGCCTTGTGCACCAACGTGCTGGCAACATTGCTGATGACCTCGTAGAACTCATAGTCCTTCCGGATCAGGCACTACTTTCTCTCGTCACGATTCGATTCCCTCTTTATTATGAAAGGGCGTGTTTGTTTCGATTCCCACAATTCGGAATAGGGGGAATGGAGAGAATTGAGAGCCAATTCTTTCCATTCCCGTGTTGTTTCGATTCCCAGAAATCGGAATCGAGAGAATCCCCCGAGTCCAGTTTCTCTCAATTCCTGTTTTTTTTTCCCGATCAAAACGAACGGAAAACGCCATTTCCCTGGGGAATCGGCTGTGGTTTTCTCTGTTTTCTCTGTGATTTCTCTGTCTTTTCCCACGATTCCAGCCGGCCGAGGTCAATCGAGCTCGTGAGCTGCTCCTTCCTTTCTTTGTCTCCTTCAAAGATCCCAATTCCGATCTCCTTCTTCCATTCACAAGCTTTTCCTCTGTCCTGGGGATCATTGGCTTCGCCCTTGGCGTTCCTATCGGGATTTTTCTTGGCTTCGCCTTCTTCTTCGTCTACTCCAAGCTGACCCCGCATCCGAAGGTAAATGGATTATTCATTTCGTCTCTCGTCTCCCGTGATTCCAGAATTTCAGCAATGCTCTCTCGATTTTGAGGCTCCGATGTTCCCGACATTGATTTCCTCATTTTCCTTGTTTCCCGATCGTTCTTTTTTTTGTTAGGGTTTTGTCTGCTGATTTTATGGGACTATGAGACTTGAATTTTTTTAAAACAATTATTTTTGGCGTTTGATGATGTACTTGGAGCATATTAAGTTACTATGCTTCTTCACTTGATCTGTTTTTGGCTGATTTGATGATCCTGAGTAAATAATTCGTCAGTATCTGGTGATGGATTTTTTTGTCTTGTATTGAGTTTGTTTGATGATTTGGTTTGCAGGAGCCAATTATTAGGTCAATTCATGAGTTAGATTTGAAAAGCTTGCATGTTCTTTTGCCCGAGATTCCATTCTGGATGAAAAGTCCAGACTACGACAGAGTGAGTTGTTTTTCCATGATTTTTTCGTGTTTCCTAGTATCTCCACTTGGGACTCGAAGCTCTGTTAGAATTTGATGATACCTATAGCTATGTTCTCTACTAATTGATGAAAATATTGATGATATTTTTTCGAGTATATAGTGAATATTACACGTTATATGCTATAGATGGGACTCTAGCTGATGTTATCTCTGAAAATTTTGAGGCGTTTCATGTTTCTAAGCATTAGATCAACTGATTTTGCCTGTATTTCAGAAGGTATGGGTTGTGGATGATGAGATGATAATATTTCATTTCATAATTTCAACAAATGTCTTTTACAGGATTTGCATTTTTAGCCATTAGATCTATTGATTTCGCCTGTTTTTGAGTTAGAATGGTTTGTGCATGATGACATGTTAAAATTTCATCATGCACAAACCATTCTAACTCAAAAAGGCATTTGTTGGTGGTTAGCTTTTGAAGACTTTCGTATTCACAGGAATTACATCTATTGATTTCGCTTGTTCTTAGACCGAGTATGGGCTGTCTATGATGAAATGTTGATATCTCATAGGCAGTACTTATGGATCTCTTTCATGGGATAACTTTCAAAGAATTTTGTGCGCTTAGGCATTAGATCAATTGATTTCGCTTGTTTCTCGACCAGAGGATGTGTTGTACATGATGAAATGTTGATATTTCATGGGAATTTATGGTTATTTTTCATGAGTTTTTGTGCTTTTGCAGTTTATAGGCAGCACCAGCTTCCTCTTGCAAGGATCAAGAAAGTGATGAAGCAAGACAAATCTGTCAAGGTTTCGATGGCATCCTATTGATTTTTTTATCAATTATCCCTGAATATTGTCTTTTATTTATGGGATGAGAAAAACTAATTTGATGTTTTTTACATTCAAACATGGCCTGTTCGTGAATTGATGTTTCTGTTATGTACTTGCAGATGATAAGTGCTGATGCACCAATTCTGCTTGCAAAGGCTTGTGAGCTTTTCATTTTGTTGCTTTTTATATCGAATAAGGTGTAGTTTGTCTCAGATATTTTAGTTTCCATACTATGTTTGGATGATGGAAGGAACCATTGAAGATTGAAGAAGGTTTTTGGCGGAGCCAAAGATGTATAGGCCTTTGTTTCAATTTTGCTTCTTGTTATGAGCAATTGTGTTAGTAAGAATTATATATATGGTCACATCTCAGTCCTATCAGCCGGCGAAGGAACATTGATGACTCAACGAAATGGGAACATTGGAATATCGATTTTATTTCTAAGAAAGCTGGCAGACCGCGTGAGCACGAGAGAATTGATTATAATAAATATGTAATTGATTATAATAAATTATCTACATAATCTGTTTTTTTGATTTTTTAAAATTATTTATTATTTTTATTTTTTTATATATTTAATAAACATTATTATACTTTTCTAATTATTTACAAATAAAATATGATAAAAAAGAAACTATTTTTTAAAAAAATTATTTTACATGAAAATAATAATATTATATTAAATAATAATAATTAGTTAATATATATTTCTATAATTATAAATTTTTAAATTAAGTTTATTATATTTTTGTATTAATTTATATATAAATTAATATTTTGTGTAATATGTTAATTCTCAATTTTCACGTCAACCAAACACAAGAATTTAACAACTTATGGAATTGATCAATTCCATTTGTCAACCAAACAACGGAATTTAGAATTTAGGAATTGGCCAATTCTCAATTTCCTATAGTAAATACTCATCCAAACACTGTTGTAATTATCTAATTCCTTTAATTCCTTCAATTTCCCGAAATCACTCAATTCCCATGATTCCACGATTTCTAAATCCGGAATTGAACCAAACGCGCCCGAAGAAGAAGAAGCCCTAGAAATAGGAGATCGATGTGCAAATTTGTGAGGGGGCCATAATGGGATGGGATCATGAATAGCGATGGCGAATGGGGGTCGCCGGGGGGAGGAGAGAGGAGGACGTCGAGGGGTCCATGGATAGGATGGGTATTCTTGTGATCTTGGGGATCCAACTAGTGGTATTAGAACTTCAGGTTTGAGGCTGTGCAAACTCTTAAGACCAAAATTACCGTAATGATGCGACTGAATTAAGTCGCTTGTTAGTCTCTTTCCGTTAGTCTGGGTCATACAGTGGAATTTGTCTAGTTGTTGGCTTAATCGTGTTTCGAATTCAGATTTTTTGGAGAGTCTTAATTATATTAGGAAGTAATTTAGTAGGATTAATCTTTATCTGAATTTATCTTCTACTAAAAGACTTGAATTAGTAAAAGTCTTATTTAAGTCAGTTTTCTATTTTAACTCAAACTTAGTTAAGCCACATCTATAAATATTCTATTCATGTAAGGGTTTCATATAGAGTGAGAGAGAGAGACAGATTAATACTTTCAAAATGTCTTGTGACGGCTAGGTTACTTAGTTTCTTATGAGAGTCGGTGATATTGGAGTTTCGTCTCCATCGTTGTAATCTTCTCTTTCTTTTTTCATTAATACAATATCCTTCGAATCGTTTTCGTCACATAAATCTCTCATATGTTATTTTTCTTCTTTTCTCTTTTCTTCTACATTGTGAATTGTGCTGGATATCGATATTTAACGTAACAAACTGATATCAAAGCTTGGTTCAATATGTTTACTATGAAGTTTGATATGGAAAAATTCAATAGAAAGTAAAGATTTCGTATTTGGTAAGTAAGAGTTTGTGCAATTCATATTCAATAAGTATTGAGGAACACATTGGAGGACGCCAAACCTGAAGATATCACCGAAAGTGTCTGAAAAAATTAGAAAGCTAGTGAACATAGCACAATATCCTCAGTCTCACCGATGAGGTACTCTATTCGTTTCTTGATGAAACATCACCTTCAGAGTTATGCAAAAAGTTGGAGAAATAATATATGAGTAAGTCTATCTCAAATCGAGTTTGTTTAAAATAGAAATTCTTCAATTTTTGAATGAGAGAATGTATGAATATAGTTGATCATCTTAATGCTTTCAATAAACTAGTTTCCCAATTGTTAAACATAGATGTTAAAATTGAAGATGAAGATAAGACAATTATTTTATTATCGTCTTTACCTCCTTTTCTTGAAAATCTGAAGACTACTCTCATATATGGTAATGATTTGAAATTTGATGATATTTCTGCTGCTCTTCTATCTAATGAATATTTAAAAAAGATTGAAAGGGATGTGTTACACTCAAAAGCATTAATTGTCAGAGGTCGTACTAAAAAAAAAATTAAAAATAGGTCATTCTAGATCAAAATCCAAAGAAATAAATTGCAAGTATTGTAAGAAGATAAGACATATAATTAAAGAGTGGTGGAAGCTCAAAGCAAAAAAAGAAAGAGAATCTCAGTCTAAAGAGCAAGTAAAAAAATAAGTGTCAGTTGCCAAAGGGAGTTCTGATGATGATCATGATAATGTTCTCTCTGTTAATTCTGATTTTGATCATTACCATGATATATGGATTTTTGATTTTGGTTGTTCTTACCACATGTGTTCCAATAAATATTGATTTAAAAACTACAAGTTTTATGATGGTGGATTTGTTTTGATGGGTAATAATAATCTATGCAAAACTATTGGAATTAGAATAATCAAAATTAAGATGTTTGATAATATTATTAGAACTCTTAGACGTTAGACATGTTCTTGATTTGAAAATAATTTGATCTCTTTGGGTACTTTGGTTTCTGCTGGTTATAAGTATTTTGCTGAAGGTGGAGTTCTTAAGGTTGCTAAAGGCTCACTGATAGTGATGAAGGGCCTACAGTATGAAAATTTGTATGAGTTAGTAGAAAAAATCATTGAAGGTGAAGCAACAATTTCTTAGGCTTTTTCTTCTGATATGACCCACTTATGGCATATACGTCTCGATCATATGAGTGAGCAAGGCTTAACTGTGCTCAACAAAAGAAAATTATCGAAAGGTCTCAACTCATGCAAATTGGATTTCTGCGAGCATTGTCTCTATGGTAAACAATTCAAGGTAAAGTTTAACATCAGTACTTATTACACTAAAGGCTTAATTGATTATATTCATTCTGATGTGTGGTGCTCTCCTATTCCATCAAAATCCGGTGCTCGTTATTTTGTCAATTTTATTGATGATTTTTTCAGAAAAGAGTGGATTTATTTTTTGCATTACAAAACCGAAGTGTTTTTAAATGGTAGAAAACTTCAGTTGACAAAAGGACTGGCAGAAAAATCAAATACCTCACAAGTGATAATGGCGAAGAGTACAAATCAATAGAGTTTCTCAAATTCTGTGAAGATGAAGGCATCGAACGCCACTTTACCATTCTAGGAAAATCTCAATAAAATGGTATGGTTGAAAGGATGAGTAGAACTTTGTTGGAGAAAGTACATAGTATGTTTAGTACAACTAATCTTGATAAAGATTTTTGGGTAGAAACAGTTAATACAGTATGTTTCATTGTGAATCGCTCTCGACAGAGAGTCATTAATTACAAGACTCCTGAAGAGGTATGGACTGGTAAGCCTACAAATTTTTTTTCTTTAAAGTTTTTGGTTGTCCTGCTTATGTGCATGTTGTCAAGGATAAGTTAGATACACGTTCCAAAAAATGTATTCTTCTGGGTTATGCCAAAGATGTTATGGGCTATCGTTTGTGATATCATATTATTTTTAATGTAATTATTGAGAGAGATGTAGTACTTGATGAAAGTGTTATATTAAAATATCTCAAGAAAGGTCCTAATGATATAATGCAAGTAGAGGTAAAGTGAGTAGTTTCTTCAGAAGAAGATATTCAGGATATGTCAAACTTTCAAAAAAATTCTAAGAATCAGATTTTTGAGAAGACTCCATTTCGAAGATCTCAAAAAAACATAAAATTACCTGAAAGGTATGATTTTGAAAATATGGTAATTTTGTTTTAGTTACTAACAAAGGTGATCCTTATTCCTATAAAGAAGTAGTGTAGGATAAGAATTCTTCTCAGTGACAAGCTGCTATGAATGAAGAGATGGATTTCCTTCAAAAGAATCATACTTGGGATCTGGTAAAATTACCAGAAGGTAAAAGAGCAATTGGTTGCAAGTGAGTATTTCGAAAAAAAGAGGATTCCTCCGATATAGATGGTGTTAAATTTAAGGTCCGTTTAGTTGTAAAAGGGTATTCACAAAATGAGGGTGTTGACCTTAATGAAATTTTCTATTTTGTAGTTAAACACACATCTATTCATTTTCTACTTGTTTTAGTTGTTTGTTATAATCTCGAATTAGAATAACTTGATGTGAAAACTGTCTTTCTGCATGGAGAATTAGAAGAGCATATTTTTTTGTAACAACTTGAAGGGTTTATTCAAGAAGGCAAGAAAAATTTTATTTGTAAGTTGAACAAATCATTTTATGGTTTAAAACAGTATCCAAGATAATGATATAAAAGATTTGACAGTTTTATGTTGGGACGAGATTTCATCCATTGCAAACATGATTATTGTGTCTATTTGAAGATGCATGTCAGTAACTCATTTATTATATTGCTTTTTTATATTGATAATATATTTATCGCTACTCAAGACATATCTTTACTTAATGATCTAAAGTTTAAAATGAAAAAGGAATTTGAGATGAAAGATTTAGGTGCTGCAAAGAAGATTCTCGGATAGAGATTGATCGATATAAAAAACATGACAAATTATGGCTCAAACAGAGCAAGTATCTCGAGAAGATTATTTCTCGTTTTCACATGTAGAATTCAAAACCCGTCAATATTCTTTTGACATCTCACTTTAAGCTTTTAGCTCAACTATATCCTTCTACCGATGAAGAGTATGCATATATGGAGAATATCCCATTCTCAAGTGCTGTTGGAAGTATGTTATGGTATGCACAAGACGTGATATTGCATAAATAGTTAGTTTTGTTAGTCGTTATATGACAAATTGAGGAAAAGAACATTGGTAGACTGTGAAATTCCTATTAAGATATATTAAAGGTACTCTTAATATTGGCTTATGTTTCGATAGAAACATAGTTTAAGAGGCCAAAATTGTCAGTTACATTGATTTAGACTATACTGGAGACCTTGATCGACGATGATCCCCCACTGATTATCTTTTCACTTTTTGTGAAGGACCTATTAGTTGGAGGTGTACTTTATAGTCAACTATAATATTATCTACAACAGAGTGAGTATGTGACAGTTACAGAAGCCGTCAAAGAAGCTCTATGGCTAAAAGGATTGACATGTGAAGTTGGTTTTTCTCAAAATATTCTTCTTATCTTTTACGACAGTTAGAGCGTCATATATCTTACGAAGAACTGAATGTACCACGCTAGATCAAAGCATATAGATGTCCGATTTCACTTTATTTGAGATATTATTGAAGACGGCGAGATTTCTTTACAAAAGATTTATACTTCAAAAAATCCTGTAGATATGTTAACGAAGATGATTCCAATTGACAAATTCAAGCTTTGTTTGAACTTGATCAATGTTCAATGTTGTTGATCCTGGCCCCTGAGGTAATGACAAAGACATCTATTGAAGATTCAAATTCAAAGAATAAGAGTATTCGAGCCAAGGTGAAAATTGTTGGCTTAATTGTGTCTCGAATTCGGATTTTCCGGAGAGTCTTAATTATATTAGGAAGTAATTTAGTAAGTCTAATTTTTATTTGAATATATCTTTTATTAGAATACTTGAATTAGTAGAAGTTTTATTTAAGTTAGTCTTCTACTTTGACTCAAACTCAGTCAGGCCATATCTATAAATACCCTATTCATGTAAGGGTTTCATATAAAGTGAGATAGAGAGATATACATTAATACTCTCAAAATATTTTGTGACGAATAGGCTACTTAGTCTCTTGTGAGAGTTGGTGATATTGGAGTTTCGCCTCTATCGTTGTAATCTTCTCTTTCTTTTCTCATCAATATAATATCTTCCAGATCGTCTTTACCACATAAATCTCTTGTGTGTTATTTTTTTTTCTTTTTTGTTTTTCTACATCGTGAATTGTGGTGAGCATTGATATTTAGTGCATCATCCAAAGGCAACGTCGAGGGTAGAGACAGGTAGGCCTGCAAGCTCACCGCCGATGAGTGTGGGGATGACGCCGAGCTCGAGATAGCTCAAGAATTTGAGGGCGAGGTCAGTGAGCTCACCATCGGCGAGTTCGGGGGAACGACAACGAGTGGGGGGAGAGTTGCGATTGCGTTGGCGGGGAGTAAGTGCAGGCTGCCACTTTCGTCCACGAGGCCTTCTGAACTGGTAGAAGCTTCACCTCAAGGATTTCAAAGTAAAGAAAAGGTGAAATATGGGTCCCACCAATTTTTATCACTTCATTTGCAGTTCATTTTTGAATTACTCCGGAAATAGCATTTTAATCTCTTTCAAAACTCGGATGTTTTCAATCACCAGAAGTCGCGAAAGTGACAACCTCTGTCACTTTCTGTGCAATCAAATGTATCCTAAGGGAGTTGAGCGATGGCACCATCCACTTCTCATCATCATTATTGGTTAGGAGATATTTATATCAATTCTTAATTTGAAATTAGGTGAATTGTCAATTCAGTCAATTTTGAAAAATTAGAAAAATTAATCAAATTGAAAAATTCTGGTATTCAAATATACTTTTATAATAAAAAAAGGAATTGTCAATTCTTTTGGAATGTAAATAGAAATAAATGAATTTTGTCAATTCTTGAAATTCTAGTATTTGGTTTGATTTGAAATTGAAGATATATCACCCAATTCCAAATGGATGAGATTACTCCTATTTTTAACTTTATCTATATTTAATTATAAAATAAATATAAATATTTAATTTGTAAATTAATTAGATGTATTTTTGTGGTTAAAAAAATAATAATATTAGGATTACATACAACAAGTATTTATTTTAAATTAGAAGTAGTTATTTTGTAAGTATTAAAATTTATAAGCATTAACATATAACATAAATATAGGCCCACATACAACATATAATATATAGGCACACAATCGACTTTTAAAACACAATATACAATTCAGATGTAGACATAATCAGCTTTTGAAGAAAGAATACAACATATGGATATAGAACCATAATATATAGAACATAAAATAGATAGTTATAGTATATGAAAAGTTACAATATGCCAAAGTCAAAATTTCATCATTAGTATAAATAAAGTCAATAAGTTCAAAATATACTTATAATAAAATATCATATCACAGTTGTTAGTCGAGAAATTTTTGTAACCATTTAATTCTAAGATCGTCGTCCATGGTTTCCACGAAAATTATGCCATCAACATCATCACTATTTAAGTGCCTATAGACAATCTTCAAGAACAACACACTAAAATGTCTCCTGAACCGGTTTAGTATGGAGTACAAATTTTTCTTTCATAAATCTCTCGAAGCTAACTTAATGGAGTATGCAACCTCGTGCGCGCCCTCCATCAACTTTGCAACCAGTTTATCGTTCACATGTTCCTCTTTCCTTTTCGTGTTTTGGAACTATCATGAGAATTAGTTGCTTATGCATTGCCTTTAGAGTTGGTTGTGACATTGTTTCTTGCCCGAGTTGTATATGTACTTTGCCTAAAACCACCAGAAGTATCAGAATCATTATCTCATGCTGTTTGTTGCTCTTCCACCTCTACATCTCTACCTGGCTCCCCTCCAAAATCATCATAGCATGGTTTCGCCATACTACCAGTAGCAGAATCCGTTCCATAGATAAGGAGTTACTCATCATATAGCGGAATTGGCTTGTTTAGGAATTGATCAGTCTTTAATCTTCTACATGATTTATTTTGGTCAAATATGTAAATATATAATATTTCAAAGATGATTTTGTAATTTTGTATAACAAGTTTTTCTTTTGGCTTACACTTTTGATGTCGAGATATACTTGCCCAGTGACAGTAACCATCTTATTGGTGTCATTCTAGCCCACCTTACTATAGTCCCTTAATTTGATAATTATTATTGTATGTTTCTTTAGGGTTCTATAATTACTATCGACATTGTCAACAATAAAATTAATATTAAACTGGGGATTAACAGCAGTAGCAGCTGTCACGAACACGAGCCGCTTGAAACACTTGTCCTACTTTAGCTCGACATGCATTTGCTCGGCAAGAAATCTAATGAGAAATTGAGATTCTCTCTTTAACCAAATCTTATAAGATTTATGTATTTTTGATGATTTTGCTCTCTAGACTCCTACATTCTTTTGTATCTCAGCAATAATAAGACTCAAATCTTGACTCATTGAGTTAGTCATCGACTGGGAATCAACATCTTTAAGACTAAAAAACTTCATCCCTTACAAAAAAGAAAACAAACTTTTTCGCAAATAAAGATGAATAGAGGTATAACAAATAGTAATACCAATAATAGTCAACAAATGAGTGTCAAATAACTCATTATAGAAAGTTCAAAATACAGATAATATAACAAAACATTTGTTCACACAAGAAGGAAGCCTAGTTATTATTGTAATCCTCATATATCTCAGTGGCTAATTGATCCCTCAACTGAACTCACTTTTGGTTCTCTGTGGAACCTGTATACAATGGCTCCTCTTCTTCATCTTTATCTGACATCGATTCTACAGGTTCTTTATTCAGCAATTCATCATAAGGATCAACTATAAGGATGTAGTTATGTAAGACACAATATGCCAATACGAAATCAACTTAAGTGCTGAATGAAAAGAATGGAGTCTCAACCATTATGCTGAATTAGTTCTTCAAAATCCCAAAAGCAGGTTCAATTTTGGACCTTAATGACACATGTCAGTAATTAAATAACTCCTTTACATTTTGTAGTGTATGTTCAACATGTTCTTTCATATGGTACTTAACACCTTTATATGGTGCTATAAAATCAGCCATTGTCATATAGTCGACATCGACAAAATAATATTTTTCTGAAACTAACATAATACGATCAAAATAAAATCCATTCAAAGGCCAAACTATTTATAACTTATAAATCTTACCTTCTATTTGTCTTAGTCCACTGGGCACAGGTCGAGTAATAGCATCTTTCAGAATAGCGAAGTCATTCACCGATCTCTCCCAATTGGCCAAGGCATAAAAAAGGCTAAGTTCAATATCAGTTGTTGTTAGTATATTTTGTGTGATACTCTTGCGCTCTCGAAAACGTGTAGCCATATCGGATGAAACTTTTGCAAAAATACATGTTCCATCAATCAAACTAAATGCAATCCTACACGGTATAAATAGTAAACAATAAAACATATATTTCATTTTTGATAGAAACAAATCATTATTAATAACATAGTTTGAACCACGGATAATAATTAGGATTGTTTAGAATTACTGTACTAATCGAGGAGATTGCCTAAGACATGAATTCATCTCGAATTCAGCATATAGCTCGCAAGTACATGTTAAAATATCGATTAATTATTTTACCCAAACGCACAAACACTATTTTCATAGTCTTGTTCTTTGAATGAAAATCAATATAATACAAAAATATTGTAAGTTGTTCCTCAATAGTTATATATCGTGTGTCATGTAGAAGGTTACAGTCCTTTAGCATGCTAGCCAAATTTAAAAATACTGCAAGATTCATTCTCAAGTACTCTCGATAATTACTTCTCCTATCATGTAGCATATGCTCAAACACACCTCTCCTAAACATCTCTCTATTGACAATCGGTTCAATACTTAAACGAGCTCTTATTCTTTTCCTCAATAATTGAATTATGATACACACAATTATTATAACAGTGAAGCCACCAGGTTAAATATTTAGCAATTCTAAATCCTCATTATTATCCATTGGTCAAAATTATTGAACACTAATAAATATAAGTTCAAATACATATGCTTATTATCAAATTTATATCAAGTAAAAAAAAAGACATTATAGGTTAAAAGCTAAAGACATAATTATAGTTAAAATTAAACATATAAGGATTCATAATGCTAAAATAAATTGAGTCTAACCATTTTTCATGCACGAATACTTTTCAAAATCATGAACTTACATGATCTAAATCTAGCCATTTTTCATACATAACTATTTTTCAAAATTATGAACCTACACGAACTAAACCTAACCAACTTTAATACATAAGTTATTTCCAAAGTCATGAACATTTTACTAAAATAAGTCAAATGCTCTTCCACCTGAATGTTGATTAGCTTCCACCTGCAAATGCAATTTTTCAAGTAGAGATTATAATATATTTGGATCAGTGCATATAATATATAAGTAGAGATCAGAGACAAGGGAAAGGTATAAGGGATGGGATCAAGGGATCTAAACTGCCAAGGAGAGAAGATGCACCAGTGTGACAACGAAGAAGGTTCTCGTGATGGATCAACATCAATCAAAAATTTCGACGATAGATCAGCACAGATCAAAGATCGAATATCAGAGAAGGGAGAACAAAGATGAATGTAGAATGTAGTACCTAGAGCTCAACGTCTGTTGCGATCTTTGGCGAGGATGCCTGCTGTAATCGCTGATGAGGATGCTTGATGCAGAGGATTGGTGTAGATCAGAGAACGAAGATTGGAGATGGGGAGCATTGAGAAGACTGTAAGATGTAGTACCTGGAGCTCGATGCTTGCTCCGATCTCCAGCGAAGATGCTTGCTGCGATCACCGGCGGGGATGCATGCTGCAGAGGATCGGTGCAAATCAGAGATTAAAGATTAGAGATGGGGAAAACTGAGAAGAATATATAGGATGTAGTAGTTGGAGCTCGACACCTGCTCTAATCTCTGGTGAGAATAACTATTGCGATCACTGGTGGGGATGCTCGTTGCAGAGAATCGGTGTAGATCGGAGATGGGAAAAACTAAGAAGAATATAGGATGCAGTACCTAGAGCTTCGCGCCTGCTTTGATCTTCGGTGAGGATGCTTGCTGCAATCACCGGTGGGCATGCATGTTGCAGAGGATCAGTGCAGATCAGAGATGGGGAGAACCAAGAAGAATATAGGATATAGTATTTGGAGCTCAGTACTTGCTCCGATCTCCAGCGAGGATGCTTGCTGCAATCACCAGCAGGGATGCTTACTGCAGATGATAAGCATAGGTCGGAGATCGCAGATCAGAGATGGGGAATACTAAGAAGAATATAGGATGTAGTACTTGGAGCTCAGTACTTGATCCGATCTCCAGTGAGGATGGTTGCTGCGATCATCAGCTGGGATGCAAGTTGCAAAGGATCAATGCAAATCAGAGATGGGGAAAACTGAGAAGAATATAGGATGTAGCTCTGATCTCTGGTGAGGCTCTGGTAAGGATGCTTGTTGCGATCACCGATGGGGATGCTTGTTGCAAAGGATCGGTGCATATTAGAGATTGAAGATCAGAGATGGAAAAAACTGAGAAAAATATAGGATGCAGTACTTGGAGTTCAGCATGTGCTCCGATCTCTAGAGAGGATGCTTGCCGCGATCACTGGCGGGGATGCATGCTATAGAGGATTGGCACATATCAGATATTGAAGATCGGAGATGGAGAAAACCGAGAAGAATATAAGATGTAGTACTTGGAGCTTGACGCTTGCTCCAATCTCCAGTGAGGATGCCTGCTGCGATTACTAGCGAGGATGCTTATTGCAAAGGATCGACGCAGATCGGAGATGGGGAAAACTTAGAAGAATATAGGATGCAGTACCTGGAGCTCGACGCCTTCTTCGATCTCTGGTGAGGATGCTTGCTACGATCATCAGCGGGGATGCATGCTACAAAGGATCAATGCAGATCAGAGATTGAAGATCAGAGATGGGAAAAACCGAGAAGAATATAGATGCAGTACTTGGAGCTTGGTGCCTAGTCCGATCTCTGGCAAGGATGCCTGCTGCGATTATCGGTGGGGATGCATGCTACAAAGAATCGGTGCAGATAAGATAATAGCTGAGATCAAGATCAAAGCCGGGAAGAAGCTTTAGAGAGATGGGATTTGGGGATCCAAGCAGCGAAGAAGAAAGAAGCACACACAATGAAGAAGATCAATCAGAGATGGGGAAGAAAGGCTGGGGATGGTGATGAGAACGAAAGCTAGAATATGTGAGGAAATGAGAATTCCTCATCAATTTTTGGATGAAATTACTATTCTCACGTATTGGTGGGATCCAACCAATTTAGTTCGGAATTGTGAATTTCGCTGATCTCAATTCAGAATTCAAACCAATAATTGAGAATGACTGAAATTGAGAATTCAAGCAATTTCTAAATTTATATTAACATCAATAATTACGGATAACCCCCCGTAATTAGCCTTAATTACGCTTAACCCCCCGTAATTTTCGTAATTACCCCCACCCCCTCAAATTCGAAAATATTTACCCACACCTCCCTGATTGTTATTTAATCAAAATTTTGCCAAAAAATTTCGATTTTACCCCCGGTTATTTTACACATAGACCCCTAAAAACTTATTTTTTTATATTTAACCCCCCAGAATTCGGATTTTTGCAAATAACACCCCGAAATAACTCAGATTTACAAAAAAAGTCCTCAAAATTCAAATTTTTGCAAATAAACCCCCGGAAATTATTCTGATTTACAGAGAAGTCCCCGAAATTCGGATTTTTGCAAATAACACCCTGAAATAACTCAGATTTACAAAAAAGTTCTCAAAATTTGAATTTTTACAAATAAACCCCCGAAATTATTCCGATTTACAGAAAAGTCCCCGAAATTCGGATTTTTACAAATAACACCCCGTCGCGCGGGCGGGAGCGGAGGAGGAGTTCGGCCGCGGGAGCGGAGGCGGAGGCTGGCGGCGGGAGCAGAGGCGAAGGCCGGTGGCGGGAGCGGAGGTGGAGGCCGGGGCGCCGGCTCGCCGAAACCCGGGGGCGAACGGCCTCGGCCTTGGCCGTCCGCGCCTGCGTGCCGGCGAGCCGGCCTCGGCCTTCGTCCCGCGTGCGGAGTCCATCCGCGGCCGCGTGCCGGTGGGCCGTCCGGCGCGTCGTCGGGCCTCGGCCTTCGTCCCCGGCGCGTGGGCGCGGACACCAGCCGGCGATGGTCCGGCGAGGGGTGTATTTGTAAAAATTAGTTTTTAAAAAAAAATTAGACTTATTTTATAAAAAAAAATTTAAGGGTCTATTTTTTAATTTATAAATATTAAATTTGTAATTATAAATATAAAAAACACTAATTTCTTTTTTGTAAAATTTTATTTAAAATATGATTAAAAATAGACTTATTTATAAATAAAAATATTGAAGGGGTGTATTTGTAAATGTACAACATGAAACTTTTAATTTTAAATTTTAAGCTTTGAACCTCGATGATTATGTTAAAATTTATTTATAAAATCAATAAAAATTTGGACGTATTATAAAGAAAAATATTAAAGGTGGTTATATGTTTAAATGTAAAATAGTAAACTTACAATTTAAAAAATTAAAAATTTTCAACTTTCATGTATTTCGTAAAATTTAATATTAAAAATGATTAAAATATTGATTTATTTAAAAAAAAATTCAAGGGGTCTATTTGTAAATGTATAATATGAAACTTGTAATTTTAAATTTTAAGTTTTGAAACCTTCGATGATTTATTTGTAAAATTTACTTATAAAATAAATAAAATTTGGACGTATTTATAAAGAAAAATATTAAAGGTGGTATATTTTTAAATGTAAAAAATAGTAAACTTGTAATTTAAAATTTGAAATTTTTAAACTTTCACTGTATTTTGCGTGAAATTTAATATAAAACATAATTAAAATATTGATTTATTTTTAAAAAAGCAAGGGATCTATTTGTAAATGTACAATATGAAACTTATAATTTTAAATTTTAAGTTTTGAAACCTTCGATGATTTATTTATAAAATTTACTTATAAAAAAAATAAAATTTGGACTTATTTATAAAGAAAGTCACTTCCTAATTAATGACAATCATTCATGAGATTTTATAACATATAGTCTGCCAGAATAATAATATAAGCTTGCAGCTTGCTAGAACAATATAGCTTAATCAGTAATCAGATAGCAATAGCAGCTAGAAAGTTCAAGACACAAGAGAATATAACAAGTTCTGCTGTTGTCCAACAAAAGCAAACCTTCAATTATTCAACCAAAAAAAAGGAAACATTCGATTATTCCTTATAAATCAGAATTTGAAGAACATTAATGAAACAAGTGTCTAAAATAACACTCCTCATTTCTCATTCAACAAAAGAGAGGTGGATGATAAAAGATATGACAGTTTCTCCTGAGTCGCTAATCCAAAACCTTGCCATCTAACTCTCCCCAGTCTATCTAGCAGAAATATGTACCTGCAAACAAAATGCATCAATAGTTATGATAACCAAGCAACATGACATCATCATTATTTTCGAGAAGGGGGTGTCGGAGCCCGTCTGGGGGCAGGGGCGAGGGTGGCAGTGAGGCAAAGGGGGATTGCGGAGGGTTGTTGGAGCCCATCTAAAGGAGGGGAGGGAGGGGGGGTGGTGCGCCACGTCCTTGTGTCGTAATGTGCTGGTGGCCGTGAGGCAAAGGGGGGAGGGGCGGGGGTGTCGGAGCACGCTTGAAGGGCAGGGTCCGGGGGGGTGATAGTCGGAGCCCGTCTGGGGCAAGGGGCCGAGGCAGGGGGAGTTACGCGGCGGGCGTCAGGGGATATTTCGTCGCCCATCCCCGGGGCAGGGGCGGGACAGGGGCGGGGGTGTCGGAGCCCGTCTAGGAGCAGGGGCAGGGACGGGAGTGGTGGATGGGTCCGAGGCCGTCGAGCGGGGAGGAGGTGGAGGCGGGGCAGCAATGGCGCGAGGGAACGGTGGAGGAAGGTGGAGGCGGGGCAGCAACGAAGAACAAGATGGTGGCTTACTGAGGACGAAGGAGGGCGGCAATGACGGGACGGCGGTGTTCTCGTCGGCGGGGCAGCAAAGGCGCAAGGGCAGACGACGACGGTGACGTCGTGGGGGGCGCAGCGCAGAGCAGCGACGGCGTGGGTGGCGCAGGGCAGCGAGTGGGCGGCGACGGCGAGCCGGCGAGGCAGCGATGGCAAAAGCTGCGCAGGGACCGACGGCGGCGGCGGCAGAGCAGAGCGGCGGCGGCGGCGCAGATGCATTTAGGGCTACAGGAAGAAGAGGGTTTTATAAGAAAGTTTTAGACTTTTTTGTAATTCGGAATAATTTTGGCATGTTATTTACAAAAATCCAAATTTTGGGGACTTTTCTGTAAATTTGAATAATTTCGGGGTGTTATTTGCAAAAATTCGCGCCCGCGCGCCGGGCAAGGAGGCGGAGGCCGGGGCGCCGGCGAGCCGGCGGCGGGAGCGGAGGCCGAGGCCGGCGCGCGGCACGCTTGCGCGGACGGCCAAGGCCAAGGACGTCCGTCCCCTGCACGCGGGGGCGGAACCCGGCCTCGGCCCGGCCTCCGCTCCCGTCGCCGGCACCCGCCCGCCCGGCCTCCACCTCCACTCCCGTCGCCGGCTGTGGCCGGCCTCCGCCTCCGCTCCAGCGGCCGGCCTCCGCCTCCACTTCCACAACCAGCCTCCTCCTCCGCTCCCGCTCGCGCGACGGGGTGTTATTTGCAAAAATCAGAATTTCGGGGACTTTTCTGTAAATCAAAATAATTTCGGGGGTTTATTTGCAAAAATTCAAATTTCGAGGACTTTTTTGTAAATCTGAGTTATTTCGGGGTGTTATTTGCAAAATTCTGAATTTCGGGGACTTTTCTGTAAATCGAAATAATTTTCGACGGTTTATTTGCAAAAATTCGAATTTTGAGGACTTTTTTGTAAATCTGAGTTATTTTGGGGTGTTATTTGCAAAAATCAGAATTCCGGGGGGGTTAAATATAAAAAAATAAGTTTTTAGGGGTGTATGTGTAAAATAACCGGGGGTAAAATCGAAATTTTTTGGCAAAATTTTGATTAAATAACAATCAGGGGGTGTGGGTAAATATTTTCGAATTTGAGGGGGGTGGGGGTAATTACGGAAATTACGGGGGGTTAAGCGTAATTAAGGCTAATTACGGGGAGTTATCCGTAATTATCCATAGTGAAAAATGTCAATATCCTATAAGATTAAGCTTTTGGGATGATTTGGTTCCTGGCCCACTATATTGATCTGGTTTGACATTCTTTCGACTCTTCCAAAAAAATGGTATCAGAGATTGGTTTAATATGTCTACTACGAAGTTCGATGTATAGAAATTTAATAGAAAACAAGGATTTCTTATTTGACAAGTAAGAGTTCATGTAATTCTTACTCAACAAGGGTTCAAAAACATATTAGAGGACATCATATCTGAAGATGTCATCTAAAGTATCTGGAAAAATCAGAAAGCTAGTGCACATGACACAATCATCCTCAGTCTCATCGATGAGGCACTCTATCCATTTCTTGATGAAAAATCAGCTTTAGAGTTATGAAAAAAGTTAGAAAAATAATATATAAGTAAGTCTATCTCAAATTGAGTTTACTTAAAGCAAAAGCTTTTCAATTTTTAAATGAGAGAAAGTACGAATATAGTTGATCATCTTAATGCTTTCAATAAACTAGTCTCTCAATTGTTAAGCATTATGTTAAAATTGAAGATGAAGACAAGACAATTATTTTATTATTGTCTTTACTTTCTTCTCTTGAGAATCTGAAGACTACTCTGATGTATGGTAATGATTTAAAATTTGATGATATTTTTGCTGCTCTTCTATCTAATGAATATTTAAAAAAGATTGAAGGGAGTGTGTCAGACTCAGAAGCATTGATTGCCAGAGGTCGTATCAAAGAAAGATCAAACACAGGTCGTTTTAAACTCAAATCTAAAGGAAAAATTGTGAGTATTGTAAGTAAATAAAACATGTAATTAAAGACTGTTGGAACCTCAAAATAAAAAAAAGAGAAAGAATCTTAGTTTAAAGAGTAAGGCAAAGAACAAATGTCAGTTACTGAAAGAAGTTTTGATAATAATTATGATAATATTCTCTCTATTAGTTTTAATTTTGATCATTATCATGATACTTTGATTTTTTATTCTGATTGTTCTTACCACATGTGTCCCAATAAGGATTGGTTGAAAGACTACAAGTCTTATGATGGTAGTTTAGTTTTGATAGGTAATTATAATCCATGCAAAATTATTGAAATTGGAACAATCAAATAATATTATTAGACTCTTAGTGATGTTAAATATGTGCCTGATTTGAGAAAGAATTTGATATCTTTGGGTGCTTTGGATTCTGCTGATTTTTAGTATTCTGCTGAATGTGGGATTCTTAAGGCTGTTAAAGGCTTATTGATAGTGATGAAAGGCCTAAAGCATGAAAATTTATATAAGTTAGTAGGAAAAATCGTTAAAGGTGGAGCTTAAGCTTTTGAGATATTTTATTGTCCGACCGACTATATTATTCTGAATTAACACTCTTTCGACTCCCGCAACAAGTGCTATCAGTGCCTCAAGTTTGAAATTGTGCAAACTCTTAAGAACTAAATCACGGTGATAATGTGACTAAATTGAGTCATATATTAGTCTCTCTTAAAAAAATTATCAAACATTGAGACAAAAATCTGTTAGTATGGGTCACACAGTGGAATTGGTCAAATAAAAGAATATCGTGATGATGCAACTAAATTGAGTCGCATGTTAGTCTTTCTTAAAAAAATTAAAAATAAGACAAAAAAAATCTGTTAGTATAGATCATATGGTAGAACTGGTCGAGTAAAAAAGTTCTTGATTAGAAGTGTTAAAATTGATGTGATCAAATCACACATGAAGGAGGAGATTGTTATAATATAATGTATCATGAATTAGTCTGACATCAGATCTTGGATAGATAGAGTCCAATATATATAGTGAAAAAAGTCCATATCCCATGAGTTTAAGCTTTTGGGATAGTTTGGTATCCGGCCCACTATATTGATTTATTTTGACATTCTTTCGACTCTCTCAACACTTCCAATCTTGAGATCTGATGCTAGCAAATTATGGAAAACAGACAAAACTATAGAAAATAGGTAAGTGAGTGGATAGGCATCCCAATCTTCTCTCCTCCATTTGTTGCAGTATCAACATAAACCAAAGCCCCAAACCAATATGCTTTTCAAGATAATCACTTCACAGTGAACAACATAATTTCAATGCCAACATAGACAAATAGATATAAGATTACTTGCAACCTAAAAAATCGAAGAAAACGAAAAAGCTTTTGAATATGAAATGCCAGAGGTACACAAAGCCAGGATTTCCTTCGGGCCAAATGAGATGGGTAAAAGCCTCGGTGACTTCTCAATGATGGGCGTCTTCAATTGTGATAATCTAAAATGTGACGTTAGGCATCACAACTTGCCCAATATAACAAGCTTGAAGCTTGCCGTTCATGCTTTGCAGCTTGGTCTTGAGCAGGAGGATGAACAACCCCTTTACAGCTCACCCAAACACAACTTCTTGGACCTCTTGCGTAAGCCAGTTGTCATACACAACCTCAAAGGCTTTGAATAACTACAAGGCCTCTGTGACGTGCACTCACATGACATTTCGACCATTTCCACCTGGGTTCTGTGGGTTGAGCTCTAAGAATAGTTGATTCTGGGAAGCTTGAGGTTTTCCAATGAGTCTATTTTTCCTTCTTCAAACCCTTGCTGTTGTCGATGCTACTGCAAGTGTGGACTTCAAATCTTGGAAATGATGCAATAGACTAGAATATAAAGAGGAACTTGTGCCGATATGAATGTTGGTGTTTGTCCTAGTGGATCCAATGTCCATCAAAAGATGCTTTTCCATTTGATGGCTAAGGATATCTTACGCAGTCATCTTAGTAAACCATGTCCACAGATAAGAGAAGATATTTCAATTCGCTTGACAAAGAGAAACAAAGGAGGTATTGAATGATCAAACTTAATGATTGGAGTTTTGAGTCCAATAATTAAGCATATTAATAGTTATAATAGTTTAAATTTTGGACTCTAAAGATTGAGCATAACTTCATATTTAGTGAGAGTTATGATCTAAAAAATTTCCCTATGATTTATATGTAGCTATGAGTTTTATTTCTATAAAGAACAAATGTGTTATATGCTCAAAAAACTATATACTTGAGTCATCTTCCTCATTTATCCGTTATCCACTTATTATAGTCTATCTTCTACTTCTTTCATTTCATCAAAGTGGTATCAGAGCCATTACCAATAGTCTCAATTTACCTTCATTCTCATCTTACCAATACCAACTGTGAGAATTGGAGTATCCAAATAAGGGTTTTCTTGATTCCTGAGATATTTGGGATGCTAGTGTAAGAGATTATATGGAGATAGAAGATGAAGTTAGGTTACGACTTAACAAAAAGAGATTTTGTGTAATTTAAGAAAAAAAAAATAAGAAAGCTTTCTATTTTATTTATCAAGCTATAGATGATTTAGCTTTTGAAAAGATCGTGGTGGCCACAACATCAAAATAAGCATGGGACATCCTCCAAAATTCTTACAAAGGAGTAGATAATGTGAAGAATGTGCACTTCCAAATCTTGAGAGGTGAGTTTAAAGTGCTCCACATGAATGATTCTAAATATATCCCAGATTATTTAACAAAAGTCTTGGTATTTGTCAACCAGTTAAGGAGAAATAGAGAATTGATGAAAAATGTTCGAGCAGTAGAAAAGGTTCTACACTCATTGGATGACAAGTACAATTACGTGGTAGTCACCATAGAGGAGTTCAAAGACTCGTAGGCCATGACCATTGATGAGCTTATGAGCTTCTTACAAGCCAATTAATAAAAACTCAACAAGAAGCAAGATTTTGTAAAGCAAGTACTTCAATCCAAGCACTTCATTAAGGATAGCAAAAAAAGCTTATGTAATGAAAGAAGTCAAAGAGGTCGTGGAAGAGTTTGTGGTCAAGGGAGAGGCCGCGAACATGGTTGAGGACAAGGAGATCATTTTAAAAATGAAGAAGAAAGTTAAAGCCTTAAAGATGATTCTAGATAAGGTGGCTATAGGAATCAAATGTATAAAAAAACTAAAATTCATTGTTACAATTGGAAGAAACTTAGTCATTATGCATATTATTGTCGATATAATAATCCTAATCAATATTATGAGAAGATTAACTATGTGGCTAAGAATAAAAAAGAAAAAAAAATATTTTATTATTAGCCTACAAAGAAGATGATACCAACAAAGAAGATGTATGGTACTTGGATACCAAAGCAAGCAATCACATGTGTAGACACAAGAGCTTGCTCATGGAGTTAGATGAATATGAAACTAGGCATGTTTCCTTTGGAGATTCTTCAAAAATTGATGTAAAGGGGAAAAAAAAGCAAAATCCTCATTTTGCTAAATATGAAAGTCATTAATTTATCTCTAATATTTATTATGTACCTCCGATGAAAAATAATATCTTGAGTTTGGATCAATTTTTGGAGAAAAGTTATAATGTCCACATAAAGGATCAACTTTCGATTGCTTTTGTTCATTTGATCAAGAATAGGATCTTTTTGCTTAACATCAAATATATTGGTGCTAGTTGCTTGTGTGAAGATAATTCTTGGCGTTGGCATATAAATATGGCATCTTCATTTTGTTGGCCTAAAGCAATTATTTGCTAATAAGATGGTAAATGAATTTTCTTAAATAGACTCTCTTGATTAATTTTGTGAAAAATGTGTACTTGACAAATAATCAAGAAAGAAATTTTCAAAGAAATCATCATATCATGCAATGAAGCCACTTGAATTTATCCACATCGACATATGTGGACTAATTACTCTGACATTCTTTGGTGAGAATTGTTATTTTTTTTAATTTTTTTTGATGATCCAAGTAAAAAAAAACTTGGATGTGTTTCTTGAAGGAGAAGTCGGAGGCATTTAAAGTATTCAAAAAAAATTCAAGGTTCTTGTAGAGAATCAAAGTGGCTATTACATTAAAGCACTTTGATCGGATCGTGGAGGAGAGTTTACATCTCAAAGTTTTCAAATCTTATTGTAAGGAGCAAGACATAAGATGATTTTTGACGGCAACATATTCTCCCCAATAAAATAGTGTTATCAGGAGGGATAATTAGACCATACTTGACATAGTTTGAAGCATGCTAATGACCAAGAACATGCCAAAGAATTTTTGGGATGAAGTAGTGGATTGTGCTATCTACTTGCTAAATAGTTATCCTTTAAGAAGCTTAGAGAACATCACACTACAATAAGAATAGAGCGGGATTAAGCTAAATGTCTCTTACTTGAAAGTCTTTAGATGTATTACCTATGCACATACTCTAGGCCAATGGAGGATGAAGCTAGATGATAAGAGTGCCAAATATATCTTCGTTGGCTATGATGTTAGATCAAAAACCTACAATCTAGACTTTTAATCCTATAGACAAAATGTTGGATGTGAACAGAGACATGGAATTCAATAAACAAGCCACTTGGAATTGACACACTAACATGGAGTTAATGGAAGAAGAAGATCAATTGAAAGCAAATGTGAAAATAGCTATACAACCCTCATCTCCTTCTTATGCTACTTTGGCTTCTTTTTAAGTGATGGTCCAAAGCCCCAAAAAATAAGAAGCATTCATTAACTTATGAGGTGAACAATGAACTTAATCTTATTTGTCGATTTGCTAATGATGAGATTGTGAGTTTTGAAAATGCAATTAAAAATTAGAAGTGGAATGCAACTATAGATAAGGAGATCAATGCCATAGAAAGAAATGACACAAGGAAGATTGTTAATCTTCCAAATGGCCATAAATCCATTGGTGTTAAGTGGGTTTCAGGAAAAATGTTCAAGGCCAAGTAGAAAAGTACAAAGCAAGATTGGAAGCTAAAGAGTACAAGGAAAAAACGGGCATCAATTATATATGATCCCCCATTGCTCGCATGAAAGCTATTGGATTGGTTATTTCTATTGCGGCACAAAATTTATGAAAAATATTTCAAATTTGCCTTCTTGAATGGTTTCCTCGAAGAAGTGTATATGGAACAACCTATAGGACATGTGAAAAAGAGACAAGAAACAAAAGTGTTGAAACTAAAAAAAACACTATATGACTTGAAGCAAACACCCAGGGCATGAAATTTTAGAATTGATGCTTATTTCAAAATTAACAATTTTATGTAATGTCCTTATAAGTATGTTTTTTATGTCAAGGCGAAAAATGAAGACATTATGTTTGTTTGCTTGTACATGGATGATCTTTTTTCATATAAAGCAATGTTCAAATGTTAGAGGAGTTCAAGTAAGAAATGCCTTGAGTTTGAAATGACGAACTTGGAATTTATATCTTACTATCTTGGCTTGGAAGTGAAGCAAAATGAAAAAGGTATTTTCATATCATAAGAGACATTTATAAGGAATATTCTCAAATGGTTCAATATGAAGAATTGCAAATTTATTGGTATTCCAATTGATTGTGAAGTCAAACATAATGACAGCGAAATAGTGGATTTCACTCTCTACAAAAGCTTGGTAGAAAGTTTGCATTACTTGACGTGCATAATATCGGATATCTTGTATGATGTTGGACTTGTAAGTCATTCCATAGAAGAACAAAAAACCACAATGGAAAGCATCCAAAAGAATTCTTTTGTATATCCAAGGTACATCTACTCATGAATTACTATATTTTTCTATTTAATGGTTTCGAGATACTTGATTTTTTTCAATATCGATTGGGGAGGATACATAAATAATAAAAAGAGCACTAGTGGATTTGTCTTCTACATTGGTGATACAACATTCACTTGGCTCTCTAAAAAATAACCTATTGTCACCCTTTCAACTTGTAAATCCAGATATATGATTGCATTATCATGCATTTATTATGCTATATGATTAAGGAGGTTGCTAAAAGAGATTCAATTTTCTCAAGTTAGAGCTAAAAAGATATGCCTTAATCGTAATTCCATAATTTTTTTGGCGAAAAACACAACGTATTATGAAAGAAGTAAATATATATACGATTTCATTTTATTTGGAAGCATATAAAGGAGAAAATTATTGAGTGAGTTTATGTGAAAACTAAAGACCAAGTTGTATACATTTTCACCAAGTATTTTGTAAAGGGTTCCTTCAACAACTCAAGTATCTTCTTAGGATAATAGATTAAAGACAATTAAATTTAAGGTGGGGTGTTAAAGGATTAAATTTGATAGTTAGAGTCTTGAAGTCCAAGAGTTAAGTATATTAAGAGTTGTAATGGTTAAAATTTAAGTCTAAGAGTTAAACATATTAAGAGTTGTAATGGAGTTTTGAAATTGAAAGGTCAACCATATTAAAAGTTGTAATAATTGGAGTTTTGAAGTTCAAGTGTTAAACATAACTTTACATTTAGTAAGAGTTATAGTATAGAAACTTTCTTAAGGCTTATATATGGTTAATGGCTTTATTAGCATGAAGAATAAAATGTGTTATATGCTAAAAAAACTAGATAAGAGTCTTCTTCCTCATTTTATTTTTTATCCATTGATCATAGTCCATCTTTTATTTTTTTGATTCTATCCGGAGAATCGAGCCATGCTTGAGGTTATCTTCCGATTGACTGGCATGTTCTCTACGTGGCCACTGCTTTAAGTGAGCACCAACACTTTTTAGAATACCATCTATGTAGTAGCTTTGTTGCGGCATGTCAAATAGCCGATTATATATGGGTGAAAATCTCTTCAAACCTTCGCCATGCAGACCATGCGGCATGTGTCCATTGGAGCTCTCTAGTGAATGTTGCTGAGTAATAATTGTTTAAGGGTTGTCTCTTTGTTTGAATAATTAAGATTATGATTGAGAGCAAATAGTGTAATTCGTTTAGGGAGGCAGATTCAAGTTGAATCTGAAATTCAGTTAGGTTCGTCATTCTTTAATTTTTGTGGCATTTCATTTATATTTTCTATATTACAAGCACCGATTAAAATAATCAAACCTAGAAACGTATTCATCAAAGATTGCTATGATATGTCATCTAAAGTAGATGCACTCTGATTTATTCATGTTTAAAAAAGCATAAAGCCATCGTGGAGAAGCATTGATTTGCTTATTCAGAAGAGATGGGCAAAACCAAGTCCATAGGGCACATCAGGCTTCAACTTCATCTCGTCTCACCCCACAAAACACCTTCAAAGCCTTTTCAGCTTCACTGAAGTGATAATATTCCTCGTACATGAAAGGCCTATACACGACAGGTGTTCTTCAACCACAAGCTCATCTGGAGCTTTCAACATGCACCCATCCTTTGGATACACCCTTAAATGCACAATGTGTCTCTTCTCGGTACCTTTTATTATCGCTCAGTGATGACAAGGTCACAATCTTCCATATGTCCAAGCCTAAGCGAGAAAGATTACTTGTTAATTTTACTAGATTTTTAGGTAAATTTAGATGGAATTGAGTGGAGAGCTCACATCATGATCATGTCTCCCACCAACACAGTGTTGGAGTTCAATGACCGTGCTGCCCATTCCCCGTCCTTCGAGACAATTTCAAGTCCAGGTACTTCATGCTGGCATATTATGGAGAAAAGATTTGTGTCTGTGGTTTGCCAAACCAAACTTCTCTCCTCCTTCTGGAGCTAGATACTCGATGAGCCGAAGACCTGATTTGATCTGTTTGCTAAATATATCAGAGTCTTTTTTGATCCCCCAGTTCTGCATCACCATCCTTTGTGCCATTTGCTCCACCTTCACCAGCGGCTTCACGATGGATACGACAGCTTGATTGCCAAGTGTCGAAGCAAATGAACAAATAAGTTCTAACGTCAATTTATTGAAGAGCTGATGGTTGCAGCTATCCAAAGCTCGGATTTCCTTCTGACCGCATGCGAAATGTGAAGGTCTCAATGGCTTACGGGCACTTGGGGCTAGTTTGGTTCGATTCCTAAAATTCGAAATTGAGAAAATGGAAGGATTTAAGAATTAATTCTCTCCGTTCCAATGTTTGGTTCGATTCCTAAAATCGAAATTAAAGGGATCAACTGATTCCCAATGACTCTCGATTTCGATTTTGGATTCTCTCGCTTGAGGTTGGAAGAACGTCAATTCTGGGGAGAATTGGCAGTGAGTTCCACTGCCGAATTCTCTCTACTTTTCCGGGCTTTTCCAAGATTTTCCAACTTCACAGTGAATTCCCAGCTTTGTTTTCCCCTCGTCTTCGTGCTCGACTGCGCCCGCGCTCAATGGCGCGGAAGAGTTCATTTTCGTATTCGATTACGCCCGTGCTCGATTGCATCGAGGAACTCTTCTTTCGTCAGTGATCGAGCATGTCAGCGCGGAGGAACTTGATTTGTGCCTTCTGCGGTGAGCTGATGCCGGTCGTCCTCCATTTGTGCCTTTTGCAGTTGATCTACGGCTGCTAGAGGACAATTGGGCCTTCTGTCGTCAATCTGCGATTACTTGGCCGTGCCCCTCCCTCCTCCCACCGCTCACCGAAGCAGAAGCCCGCTCACCGGAGCTGGGCTCCGCGCCGGGATCTCCGACCGGGACCTCTCCAGCAACGCCGAGAGGAACCCGCGCCTCCTCTCCATTGCCGCGAAACCCTAGACGGAGAAGAAGAGGAAGAAGGGCTAAAACACGAGAGAAATCCACATCGAGGGGCCTGTTTGCAAAATGTCGATTCCTAGTGGAGAGCGGAAGTGAAGCGGGGGCTCCTATCAAAGTGGGCGAGGGAACGAAAATATATTAGCCTTCAGTTGTCTTTTCTATTAATATATTAAATTATTGATAAATTATTTTTATATTTATTATGATATTTATATATATAATAAAATTGAATTCTTATAATATAGCACTTTAGTTTTGGATCTTTTTATAAAATTTTATTAATTTTTAAAATTATAAATTACATATAAATTATTATTTTGTGTAATATACTAATTTTCAATTCCCACATCAATCAAACACAAAAATTTAATAAATTAATAAAATTGATTAATTTCATTTGTCGATCAAATAACGAAATTTTAGAATTTATAAATTGACTAATTTTCAATTTCCTACAGTAAATACTCATCTAAATATTGAAATTATCTAATTTTTTTAATTTTTTTAATTCCTCGGAATCACTCAATTCTCTTGATTTGATGATTTCTAAAACCAAAATCGAACCAAAGGCCCCTGGGTGTCCTCAATGGAGTCATCTCGTATTTGACGTCACAGTGGTGTGGGGCTGATGTAACTGGCGTTGTCAATAAGTCCAAGGTCCATTGGACTTACGGACCAAGTTCACTGAAGGCCCGTTTAAAACTCCCACCTAAAATATTCAATAGGCCTTAACATGGTGGCATGTTGGATTTTTAATTGATTTAAAAAGCTTACTGGAGGCCTGTTAGGAGCCTATGTGAAATTTTTCAATGTAAAGCTATTTTGTTTGATCACATTACATGATTCACAGGTGAAGGTATTTAAGGCTATAGATTATTCCAGTGTTAACATTTGTTGATCAATATCAGCTATGTTAGCAAGAATTTGACTCTGATTTTGAATAATTAATTTTATTAATGTTGTTAACAAGAGTGTCAATGGACTCAAGGGTTTGTTGGACGCATAGATCTAACTCGCTAAATATCCATTTAAAGTCCATTCATCAAACTCGTGACGGCTCATTGGGTTGTGAACTTTTTTCAAAGTTTGGGGGTCCTATGGAAGCCTTAGGGAGCCTATTTAGTGTTTCTATTCTTAAGTCATATTCACAAAATCATAAAGACTTCGTCGCCTCCTATTCTCGTGAAGCATTTGCATGAAGCCTTTCCAAGATTGGTCTACAACAGTCTGCCGAACTATCTCCAGCAAAGCGCAACCTGCTCACTTGCTGCCTCTCGCCTTCTTCTCCATCCTCCCCTCCTTTCCAGCCTCCACTATCATCTTCTTCGGCTGGCGCCGTTTCTTCTCTATCTTCCATCACTTATTCAACTGGCGTCGCCTCCTTTGAACTCCATCGACACTTTCTCGGACTTCTCTACTTCTGCAACTTATAAGTTTTCTCTTAATTTTTTTATTTTGATTTTACAATGTTTTTGTTATCTTGTAGAAAGAGTTGCAATGGAAGAAACAAAATTATTTTTTTAATTTTGGGAACTTTTATGCACAAAAAATATCATGGATTTTTTCCGAATTTTGGTAATTCCTTAGCCTTTGCTTTTTTATGTTGCACTGCTTAGGGTTTTATCTTTTCAAAATTTTTTAATGTTCTTCTTCAAGTTTTGCTAGTAGGTATCTTCCTTTGCTACTCCACATTACTATTCAATGGCTTCTAAATAATAGATACTGAAAAAGCACTACAGAATGATGTGCAGTTTTCTTGTCTTTTAGCAATTCTTTTTTAGTGAAAGATGTTTAAACTTGGATTTATGTGACAATTATGGCTAAATATTAAAGAGATTGTCTTTTTAAGATTGAGCATTCCTTCTGTTTATGTTTCAGAATATATGCAGTGTTTATTTGATCTAAATCTATGTTCTATTTCCCAAGAGAAGAATTTTTTATAAGTAGTAGCATTAGATCTCTTTGATAATTTGATGCTCTCTTTAGTATTGCAACTTCCTAAATGGACTAAACCAAAGGGGAAGTTGTTGTCACCTTATGGTTAATTTTAGATGAGTGCTCAGGATATCCTAGGATCAAACCTAACCTATATTCTATGATTAGGATAAACTGTGGTCCTCCATTATTTCCAAATTTCTTATGGCTTACCCTCCCTTGATAATATTGGAGAAGAATTACTTTGAAGATCATGTCTTAATATTACTCTTGAATGCATGTTGCCATCTTCTTTGTCAAAATTTTAATTACATGTACTCTTTATATATTGTTAATTTTTTGTTAATTATATTTCATGTTATGTTTTTTCTTATTTACTAGTTACTATTGCTAATTTCTATGAAATATATGCATATATAAATCATCATTTATATATGTTCTTTACCTTTATATCAAGACTAGCATACATTCAACATTAGTTCATGTTCAAGCATAATTAAATGCAAGTGCTTCTTCCTTTTTCACATGATGTAATAGTTGTAGTGACTATTCTATCATGATGGTTGAGAAGAAATAGTTATATTTAATTATTCTTGAATTGTCTTTCTTATGGACAGTGTAGAAATACATGACTCTATTATAATTAATTATTATTTTATTTATAATTAGAAAAAATTTTAGTAGACACTTTCCATGTTCTTTGAACACATATTTAGATGAGATCATGCAATGTTATTTGGATAACTATGGGGTGATGCTACTAATTTCTTTTATTACACATAGAAAAATAACAATTGATTATCATAGAGGAGGCATTTTAGAGCTGCAAGAGCCTTACCATTTAGAAATAGATTATAAGGAGCATCCTAGGTTAAATCTATTTGGATTCAAATGAAATGATTTTTGGTGATTTTAGTTTGAGTTTTGTTAGATATGACGCATTCAAGTATTCCTAAAAAATCTATGTCAAATTCATTAGAAAAGGAAGCTATTCTACTATATACATCATAATCTTTCTCAACTTATAAGTGTGTTAAGACTTTTGAAGTTTAGAATGACCTCAAATTGGAAAAAGTAATTGATATGTGTAAGAAACCTATTTGTGGACATTGTTTCATGCAACTTGTATATTTAAACAGAAGTGGGACAAGTCATATGAGAAGGCATCAAACTTGTTGTTTAGTTTGATTAGAAAATCTATTAAATTAATCAACTATTGATAGAGGATTACCAATGATAGTTGAGGATGAGTTATCCTTTGTTTTTGCTAATAATAGAATATTTAAATGGGTTCTATGTAGTCTTAATCCTTCTCAAGGATCACACTCAATACTCCTAAAGGAGATTGTGAAACATTATGCAAACAACTGAAAGTTCAATTAAAGAGTATTTTTGGTACATGTGCTAAGGTTGCACTTACAATAGACATGGGGACCTCTATTCAAACACTAGACTATATGTGTGTTACTGCACATTTTTTGGATAATGATTAGAAATTTTAAAAATGAATTGTTAAGTTTTTCGTGGTTCTAACACAGGTTCTTCTTTGATGTATTTTTGAATAGAAAATTGATAAAAATAATAATTCATTACTTTGGATAATACATCATCCAACGACTCTATGTATTGTAGACTGAAAACTAATCTTTTGGAGAGGAGATCTTCATTGCTTAAAGGAAATATATATTTTATATGAGATATTGTGCACAAATTTTAAATTTGGTGGTGTTAGCTATTCATAATATTTGTGAAAATGTTAAATATGTTAAGGTCACACAAGTACGACAACAAAAATTTAATGAAGTGGTTGCATAAGTTGGTCTATCCATAACAAAAGGATTATCGTATGATATTGCGATACATTGAAATTTCACATATCTCATATTAGAAAATATATTATATTTCAAAGCATTTAATGCATTAAAAATATGGGACAAGGATATTCAAAGTGCACTAACAACTAAAGATTAGGAAATAACAAGACTTATATATAAATTCTTAAAGGTGTTCTACAATGCAATAAATATATTGTTTGGTACTAAATATCCTTCAATTTATTTGTGTTTGTATAAAATTTTGAATATTCAGATCACACCGAGGGATGGATGTACTAGTATAAATATCCTTCTTAGAACCATAACAGAAAAAAAATATAAATAAAATTTGACAAATATTGGACCGAGACAATGCGAATTCAAATTCTCATTCACAAATTAGTTCTCATTATAGCACTCTATTATTTGTCATGGTTATTGTTCTTGATTACGATATAAAATGGTACTTGTTGAGTATGCTTTCAGAATAATGTATAATGCCAATGCCTGACGAAGCTCAAAAAAGGTAAATGAATATATTCATCTTATTTATGATGGATATGTAAAGTAATATGGGTCAGTTGCAAATTTTATGGATGAGAATTCAAAGAGTTAGTCTATTGTTACTAAAGAAAGTGAAAATGAAGGATTAAATCATAATTCTTGTATACTAGATGGATTTGATAAATATGTGCAAGATCATTACGGAGTCAAAATTGACTACTTAGAATAGCGAAAGACCCTAAAGAGCGTTTTCGAAATAATAAATGCAAATTGAGGGTTTGAATGTGCAATCAAATATTATGACTACTAATAGGTACAAGTCTCTATTATTAATAACTCTGATAACTATTAAAAACTGCTTAAAATGATAAACCTATCTAATAAGATAGAGTTATGAAGAAAGATAAGCATGATTTAATTGATTTGAAAAAAGGGTTAGTGGTTTAAACAATGATATACCCTTACTTTATAATTCAACATATTTAAATTCATAATTTTAAAAGAGTATGAAATAAGAAAGGAAGTGAGAAAAGGTTTGATGCTCATCATTGCCCCACTCTCATGCACTTAACCAAGTGAAATTTGGCTCAAATGGGCCTTAGTTTGATACTTAGTGAATGCTGATAATTTTACTAGATTTCAAGGTATGGCTGACTGTCTTGACTTATGTCAGTTGACTCTATTAATATTTGAAATATCATTGACGGTTTTTTTTGTTGTCAATTGGCTTCGTCTAATCTCTAATTTGATAATCAATGATCTCTTAGCTTGTTGTTAATTAAATTTGAAGCATTACCAATTGTTGTAGAGCTTATGTTGGCTGAGCTTGAAATATAGTTGATAGCTTTATGTGTGTTATTAGTTGATTTCTTTTGAACAAGATATTTGGCTGACTGATTAAGCAAATTTAAACCTACTTTACTTTAGTTTGAAATGACTAGCGATCTTGGCTTATGCCGACCATTTCTAACTTGATAATCAATGGTCTCTTAGGCATATTATCGATTAAACTTGAAACATCAACAAGGACTTTTGAGTTGCATAGCTTTGAAATATGACCGACAGTTTTAAGCATATTACCAGTTAACTTTATTTGAATAAGATATTTGACTGACTAACTAAGCGAGCTCAAGTCAACTGTAAGTTTAATTTAAAATGGTTATTGGCCTTGGCTTTTGTTGACCATTTCTGATTTGATTAAATGATAGCCTCATTGGTGTATTGCCAATTGGATTTGAAGTATCATTAACAACTTTTGAATGTGTGTTGGCTTAGTTTAAAGTGTGACCGATGGCTTTATTCATGTTGTTAATTGAATTTTTTTTAGTAAGACGTTTGGCTAACTAACTAAGCAAATTCAAACCTACCATAGTTCAGTTTTATTTGAAGGAATGATTAACAGTCTTGGCTTATATTAATCATCCTCAATTTGATAATTAATGATTTTTTTTTGTCATACTGTAGTTGTTATTGATGATTTTGAACTTGTTGTCGACTAACCCTAATTGATCTTGAATCCAACCTTAATTAGGTTTTTATTGGATTCTTAATAGATCTTAGATCTAATCTTAATTAAGTTCTTGATGGATCTAGGTTCAACCCACATTGGACTCTTATTAGACTCTTATTAGATTCAGGTTCGGACATTAATGGGCTTGTATTCAAGTTTAAGTTGGTTTGGTTTAGGCTCAACCCAATTTTGATTAAGGTTCAACCTAATTTTGGTTTAAATTTAACTTGATTTTGATTCAAGTTTATCCTGATTCTGGTTCTGGTTTGACTTGATTTTTATTTAGGTTCGAGCTTGACCTGATTTAGATTCAAATTTAGTTTGGTTTGACCTAATTAAGGTTCAGTTTGAACTTGATTCAGCTTACTTAGGATTCAGTTTGAACTTGATTCATTTCAGTTAGTGTTCAGTTAGAACTTGGTTTGACCTAATTAACATTACATTTGAACTTGATTCGATCGAATTAAATTTCAATGCAAACTTGGTTCGACCCAATTAAAATTCAAGTCGAACTTCGTTTAATCCAATTGGAGTTGGCTTGGACCTAACCTAGTTCAATTAATGTTTAATTCAAACTTGGTTTAACCTAATTTAAGATTTGATTTAAATTTGTTTTCATTCTAGATTGACCTTGCTTGACTAATTAGTTGGGTCTAAACTAATGTGATTTGAATTGACTCAATCTAATCCTAATTAGGGTTGGGTCTAAACTGATTCGATTGAACTTGACCCGATTTGAACTTGATTAGGGTTGGATCAGAATTGATTTAACCTGGATTAACTTGATCAGAGCCTGATTGGGTTTGGGTATGATCTAATTTGAGATAGGTTGACACGATTAGGACTAGATTGGGTTGGAACTGATTTTAGATTAACTCAATTTGGACTCGATTAGAGTTGAGTCTAAACCATTTAACCTAAATTAACTCAATTTTGATTTAGTCCCCAATTTAATTTGAGTTTTAGTCCATTCATTTGATCAATTTAGATCCTTTGATGGTTATTCAAGTCAAAATAATTTAGCTTAATCAATTCATTTAATTTAGCCAAATTGGCTTAGTTTACTTTGATTAGGTTGATCATTTTAATCAATTTATATTTATTGATTTGATTAATTTATTAGAGAGCCCTTAGGTGGCATCTATTACTTAGCATGACTTTGGGTGAGCCATGGACTAACCATGAATTGATTTGACTTTCAGATGAGTCTGTAAGCTGATCTTGAGTGAATTAGACTTTTAAGCAAACTCATAGTCTAGTCTTGAGTTAAATATTAATTTTTGGACGAGTCCATCAACGGACCCTAAATCAAATGGCTTTCAGGTGAACACACAAACTAGTCTTGAGTCAGAATTGAGTTTTCAGGTAAACCCATAAGCTGACCTAAATTGAATGATTTTCAGGTGAGCCTGTTAATTGACTTTAAGTTAGAAATTGACTTTCAAGTGAGTCTGTACACTGATCCTAAATCGAATGACTTTCGAAGGAGTCTGTAGACTGACTTTAGATCAAAATTGACTTTTGAATAAATATGCAAATAAAATCTAAATCAACATTGACTTTAAACGAATCTGCGAATTAACTCTAAATCGATTTTCTTATTTTACTAAAAACTTTTTTTCAATTTTCTTCTATTAGTTTATTATTTTTCTTATTCTATCTTTTCTCTTTCCTACTTTTCATCTGTCTCATATCTTTCCCCCCTCATCTTTACTCATCCTACTCCCCACCGAGAAGCAACTCCTTCTCTCCCTCTCAATCTCTTCTTCCTCAATCCTTTTTTTCTGTTTTTTGCCCTTTTTGTCTTCAACATGGTTGATCCTCCCTCAGGTGTGATGAATTATAATTCTACATCGGATATTGGATAAATATAGTCCAATATATATAGTAAAAAAGGCCTATATCCAATGAGTTTAAGCTTTTGAAATGGTTTAGTGTCTAGCCCACTGTATTATTCCGATTTGACACTCTTTTTACTCCCCCAACATGTGATATTAGAGCTTCAGGTTTGAAGCTATGCAAACTCTTAATACCGAAATTATCGTGATGATGCAATTGAATTGAGTCGCATGTTAGTCTCTCTTAAAAAAAATCAAAAATTGAGATAAAAATCCATTAATATGGGTCACACGGTAGAATTGATCAAGTAAAAGATTTCTTAATTAAAAGTGTTAAAATTTATGTGGTCAAATCACACCTTAAAGGGGAGATTATTATAATATCATGTGTGATAAATTAGTCTCATATCGGATATTGGATAGATAGAGTCCAATATAAATAATGAAAAAGGCCTATATCTAACAAGCTTAAGATTTTGAGATGATTTGGTGTCCGACCCACTATATTATTCTGATTTGATACTTTTTCGACTCCCCCAACACATAGCACTAGCCATGGGACATTCCGTAGGTTTAGTGACTTCTTGAAGTTATTTTCCTCTGTAAGTATTACTAATCTTAACTGAATGGCTTTTATCAAATCATTTACCCTTTAATTTGTGTAATAGTTTATTTTAAATAATTTTCATAAGGGATTTTAAATTTATAATCAATGTGTAATGAGCATTGAGAAAAGCAGCTGATCATTGAACTATTGGGAGCATATTAGGACTCAACTGAGATTTTGTAATAGTATATTCCTTTGTTCATCCTTCTTTTGGTATTCATTGTCACTTCTATGCTTTATGCTTTTGCTGCTATTTATATTCAGTATTGAATGATTGAATGATATGTATATATGTTATTTATTTTTCATTAAGACTAGCACCCATTCAACCTTAATTTTCATTTAACAATAATTAAATACAAGAGTTTCTTCTATTTTTGTATGATATAATAGTTATAGTGAATATTTTATTATGATGGTTGAAAAGTAGTTGCATTAGATTATTCTTGAATTGTCTTTTTTGTGGATAATTTATAAATACCTTACTCTATTATAATCAATGTATTTTTTTTTCTTTTTCATATTATGTAATATCATGCAATGTTATTTGACTATTTGAATAATCAATATAGTCAATTAGTATTATATTATAATTCATCTAAATTATGTACCTAGGAGGAGATGTTGTTGAAATTATTCTGATTACATATAAAAAAATAATTAGTTACAATAAAAGATGCATTTCTGAGTGGATAAGAGCCTTACCTTTTAAAATTAAATTACAATGAGTTTGCTAGGTGAAATCTTTTTGGATTTAAATGAAATTTATGCAATAATTTTTAAAGATTGTGGTTTTGACTTTTGTTAGACATAGTGAATTCAAATATTCCTAGAAATTTTGTATCAAATTCATTAGATAATGAAGTTAATCAAGTTCAAATATTAGATTGCATCAATTTATAAATATGGTAAGGCTTTTGAAGTTTAGAATGACTTCAAATTAGAACAAGCAGTTGATATGTCTAAAAACATCATTTGTACACATTGTTTTATACAATTTGTATATTGTTGATGGTCATATAAATTTTTTGTTTTGTTTGAGATAATTTATTACTGATTGTAAAAGTTTTTTAATAATCATGTAATTTTTTGAATAAATTTTATATTGGTTACATATTTAATAGATTTTTATATAATCATAATAATTTTAGGGTTTATTTTAAAGATATTTATGGATTTGAATTAGTGATAGTCAAGTGAATGAATAATTAATAATTTTAATTATGTTTCAGATGATATGATTTTTATTTTGGGCTGTCAATAAACTCGGAGGGTATAATGATTTTGCTTATTATTGTTGAAGTCTTTCATAATGATTATTGAGATTGAAAATTAAATATTTTAGTTAATAACTATTATTTTTGTTTATATAAAAGTTAATGGATCTAGTATAAATTTAATAGGTCAATTTTGAATGGACTTAATGTAAAATTAATAGATCTCAGCCTGTCTCAAATTCGTGTGGACCGACTTTGGGCCCACCCAAGTCTATACAGACTAGGCCTATTGGCAATCCTAATATAGAACAACTACATCTTTTTTATAGTAAAATTAAAGATTAAGTCCAAGTTGAATTTCAACTCCAATTAAGATCAATTAAAATTAGTACAGGTATAGTCCAAAAGCCATATCTCCTAAGATTTCTATTCAAATCTTACAAATAATAATCCATTGGAAAGTTGAGATCGATTCTTTATTAATTATGTTAGATAATTTGGTATCTGTATTGGTCAAAACTAGGGTATATTTATGAGTACGAGTTAATAGCAGTCCTAGCCCAATAAGGAATAGGATTTAGATCTTTTTATTTAAAATATGTTAAGTAAAATTTTTAGTGGAGTCTAAGTTCTATTTTTAGTCTACACCAAGTAGAAATCTAAGTTTATTAGAGGACTATATATACACCCCAAGGTTGTAAAAGAGGGAGAAGTTTTTCTATCAATAATGTTATCTTATTTTGAATTTATTCCCTTTCTATTTTCCTTATGAATTCAAAAATCCATCATGGTGAGAAGATGATGATCTTCTTTCTATCCCTCGTACCCTCTTCTCACTACATCGAGTAGTATCAGAGAAATATTATTCCCAAACTCAACTCCATTGATTGTAGTTAATGACAATAACTCCATGGACAATGATCTAAAAGATTATCAAATTCGAAATTTGATTAAATAAATTTTTCTTACTTCTATTACTAGAAAGTATGGAACTTTGAAATAAATTGAAATTAAGAACTAAGTTCGTCAATTAATCATCGAAGAGTCTCGCGATCCGATGTCTTAGAGATCAACATACGAAACTACTCAGGAAAACCAAAATCTTGATGAGATGAATATTCCATACTTTCATGATTATGAGGATTTATTTATTTGGATGAATAAAGTTGAGAAATTATTTAAGCTTATGGAGATTCTTGAAGAGAAGAAAGTGAAAACTATTAAATACAAGCCTGATGGTTATGTTTTATCTTGGTGGAAATAAATTCAAATCTAAAGAACATGTGAAGGTAAGCCAAAAATCCACTCGTGGCCAAAATACTTAAACTATTCAACATGAAATTCTCCAAAGAAAATCAAAATCAAGTAAGACATATCTTTTATCCAAGGACTTCCAAAATTAAAATCGATGGAGACAATCATGAAGTGTTAATTCCACATCTTATTAACTTTCATCTAGTATTAAATTATGAAGTTGAAGAAGAGATTATGGATCGTATGAATGACAAACATGCTAGTGAAGAATTTATTGAAAGCCCCAGAGATTCTTTCTTCGATGAGTTAGAAGATCATACAAAAATTGCTTTTGATGTTATAGAAAATTTTTAAGAAACTGTCGATGAGAATTCATGTGAATTCGTTGATAATCTTGAAGGCTGCAAGGAAGATATTTTTATTTGTGAAAATATTGGCCATGCTACTTAAGATTATTCTTTGAATTTATGAAAAGCCAACACTCTTGAACAAATAGAGAAAATACTTACAGGAGTCATCACTATATAAGATTCAAAATTTGTAATAATATATTCAGATTATTTTAGTAATTATCGATAAACTTGTGAAAATACTTTCATTCCATTACAACAAATCATAAGTTGGTGTGTATAAAAATTTTATTTCAAATAAAATCAAAGAAAATTCTGCAAAAATTCAAGTGGTTGTGTCGAAGAAAAATAGTAGATCAAAGTGCTAAAGATGTTACTCGAAAAAATCTTATTGGTTTACATCATCAAGTTCTATGCTAAAAAGTATTTGAGGATAATATAATTGTAATAATAAAGAATTCAAGTTTTGATTTGAGAACAAGTCATTTACAAGTGAAGGGGTGTAATATAGAATAACTGCATCCTTTTTACAGTAAAATCAGATATTAAGTCCAAGTTGAATTCCAAGTTCAATTAGGATCTATCATAATTGGTACAGTTATAGTCTGAAAGTCATATCTCTTAGAATATTCATCCAAATCTAACAAATAATCATTTGTTGGAAAAGCTAAGATCGATTTTTATAATTTTCTTATTTACTATTTTGGATAATTTGGTATCTATATTGATCAAAATTAGAGTTTATTTATGAGTTCGAGTCAATAAGTTCTAACCCAATAAGAAATAGGATTTAAATCTTTTTATTCAAGATACGTTAAGTAGAATTATTAGTGGAGTATAAATCATATTTTTAGTCTACACCAAATAACACTCTAAATTTATTAGAATGTTATATATACAATTTAAGGTTGTAATAGAGGAAGGAGTTTTTCTATTAATAATATTATCTTATTTTTTATTTATTTTCTTTTTATTTTTTTTGTAAATGCAAGGATCTATCGTAGTGAGAAGATGGTAATCTTTTTTCTATTCCTCATGCCCTTCTTTATTGCATCACTTATTAACAATCCTAACAACTTGAATCCAACAAATTTATCATTATGGTCTGACCCAAAGAAATATTTATGGTTATGCACCTTAATTAAATTATTTACACTAAGACTCAAAATTTATTAGAGGGTTATATATATAATTTAAGATTGTAATAAAGGAAGGAGTTTTTTTATCAATAATATTATTTTATTTTTTATTTATTTTCTTTTTATTTTTCTTATGAATGTAAGAATCTATCGTGATAAAAAGATAGTAATCTTTGTTCTATTCCTCATCCCCTCCTTTGTTGCATCACTTATTAACAATCCTAACAACTTGAATCCAACAAATTTATCATTATGGTTTGATCCAAAGAAATCTTTATGGTTATGCACCTTAATTAAATTATAATTTTCAACAAAAAATTATTTATTTTATGACGAATTTATAAAAAATTATCTATTTTATTATTAATAATAAAAAAAATCACTTATTTTATATCATAAATTTAAAGAATGACTTTAATTTAAAAAAAATTAAAATTATTTTAATTTTAATTTTATTTATTAAATTAATAAAAAGTTTAAATTATAGTGTACGCGACCCATGATCCACTCACCCACAGAGAACCACCAGTAACAACTCCACCTCCACTTGATTTTCAGTTGATTAATTTGGGCCTTTTTCTCCTCCACCGTGTCAGAATGATCTCACCTTCCACCATCCTTCATTGCTTTTCGCCAAGCCATTAACACAATAATTGAAGTGAACCCTTTTTTAAATCTCATCTTTTCTGCGCACGGCGGGACACGGCATCTGTATTATGCAACTTTGCTCGATAACACTCAAATCACCAACGGCAGCAGCTGAAGCCGGAGGAGGAACTAGAAAATGGGTTCTGTGGACCAACTAGAGATCCCCAAAGTCGACTTCTCCGAGGTCGGTCCTGACCGCCCCCTCGGCGATGCCTGGAACGCCGTGCGCGACCAGGTCATGCTGGTCTTGAAGTCGGTGAGCGCCTTCGAGGCAGTCTACGACCACCACAACCCCTGCGGTGTGCGAGGCCTTCTTCGGCGACCTGCTCAAGGACGCCTAAAAGCTCCCGCTGGAGACCAAGATGCGCAACAGCTCCGACAAGCCCTACCACGGCTACATCGTCCCCACCGTCATGGCAGGCGCCGAGTTCGAGACCTTCGCCATCGGCTCTGCTGAGCGCCGCGACGCCGCGGAGGCGTTCACCCGCCTCCTCTGGCCCGACGGCAACCCGAGCTTCACGTCCGCCCCTTCTTCTTCTTTCCCAGTATAATTTTGTAAGCATTTCGTCAAACACCTTCAAGGCGTCATATTTGGCATTGGGCATGAACGAGGTTCACAGCATGGCGAAGCCGCTGGCTGAGCTGGAGCTGATGGCGAGGAGGATGTGGGCGGAAAGCCTTGGAATCGAGAAGCACTTTGACGGGCTGGTGAAGTCGAGCTCCTCGGTGCTGCGAGTGACGCAGTACCAAGCCCCGCCAGCAGGGCAGAAGTTTGGGTTGCACACAAATACAGACTTAGGCTTCCTTTCGTTGATTCGCCAGGACCGAAACCCAGGGCTTCAAATTGAGACCCAAGATGGCGGCTGGGCGCTGCCTTCCTTGAACTCCGTCACTGTCATCGTCGGCGACGCACTCTCGGTCTGTTCTGCTGTTTTGTCTGTTCGAAAGTTAAAAGTTACAAAATATAGTCAATTGCCCTTTTTTTTTCTTCTTATATCGGAATAACTGTTCCGAGTGGTTAACTGAGATTTAGTACTTTTTTTCCAATTTTGGCTAGGTTTGGACAAACGGTACGCTGGGGCCGTGCCTCTGCCTGGTAATTATAAGCGGCAAGTAAACTAGATACGCCACCATTCTATCGGTGTTCCCGACGGGCGAGTACATTGTGAAGCTTAGAAAGAAAATGAGGTGCTGGCTGTTGGGGAAATGAAAAGAGTGTCGCAGCGAAATAATATAGTGAATCGAATACCAAACCATCTTAAAAACTTAAAACTCATGTAATATGAGTCTTTTCTACCATATACTATCTATTCAATATCCGATATGGGACTAATTTATCACACTTGACATTATAACAATCTCCCCTTCAAGGTATGATTTGACCACATCAATTTTAACACTCTTAATTAAAAATTCTTTTACTCAATTAATTCCACCGTATAACCTATACCAACGGATTTTTTTCTCATTCTTTTGATTTTTTTAAGAGAAACTAACATGTAACTCAATTCAGTCGCATCATCACGGTAATTTCAGTCTTAAAAATTTACACAGTTTCGAACCTGAAACTCTAATACTATTTGTTGGGAGAGTCGAAAGAGTGTCGTAGCGGAATAATATAGTAAGCCGAATACCAAACAATCTCAAAGCTTAAGCTCATGGGATATGAGTCTTTTTCACCATATATATTGGACCCTATCTATCCAATATTCGATGTGGGACTAATCTATTACACATAACATTATAACACAGGCTTGCACAGAATGAATAAGATGTACATGTTTGTTGTGTTGTCTCTTTGTTCACTCTATATACAAATGCTGAGAACCAAGTATCACATAAGCAAAATTGAGCACTTTTATGTAACACCCTGTGATGAATATAGATTTTTTTCTGTATGCATATAGTAAATTACAGCAAAAATTACCGATAAATGCAGCTGTTCAGAGAAGCACCATTTTTTTTTTGTGCAGGAAAATTTACAAGGCAATTTGTAACCCATGCAAATCCATTACCTTATGGGACCTATATAATGCAGTCCAGTTCACGCGTTCAGCGAGGAACACACAACACCCAAACAGGTCTGTTGTGAGAAGGCCATAGTAAAATATTTCTGCCACCTACACTGCAAAAATCTTCCACTTGGTCTTCTCCAATAGATCTGTTGGGTGTCATGCATTCCTCCCAGAACACCTAAACCGGAGATATAGTGGATATGAACAATCCCCTATTGATCAGGTTGTAATAATATACAAAAAGTAATGAAACTGTTGTTCCATTGTGAATGGAGCTGCCTCGGTCAGCAGACTGATGCCCAGCATGGAAAATTAAAAGTCCAAAACTGTATGAAGATACCAATCATATCGTGAGATTTTCTTGAATAGCCAAAAATGTACCACAGATATTGCCGCCCACATCTGGGAATGTCTCACATCCAGGGATGGGCTTCACCTTGCCCTTCCTGTCAACAGCTACAGGGTACATCAATAAGTGACCTGCCATTTCTGTGACTTCATCGTCCACAAACTGTTTCCAGTTCTGCTCTCCAAGGGTCCGAACCCGTCTCATGCATTCAAGGCTTTCTGGATGGGTAAAGCACTCCTCCAGGGCTCTTATGTGTTCAGCCCACAATGACATCCTATAGCCGTAGATCTACAGAGTATCAACGAAATCAAAGTCAAATTATCTGTTCCTTAATCCATGAGATTAATAGGGACCACTTTTAGGTTCATAGAGAACATGCTGTCAACTGTCAATTTAATTTATTTCAGAGTTGTTTTATGTCATCCCTAGAAAATATGGATATTACACCTAAAATTTCTTTTATAGAGCTATCTGCCAACCATGAAATGGAACAAAGTGCAATCACATGATGCTTCTTATAGAAAATAAGCTTGCCATACTAATGAGTATAAAAATTTCTATGAAAATCCTACAATAATTATTTTTGTAAGTAAAGGCACAAAGGGAATATGATAAGCAAGCAGATATTGCAGTGAACTGGCTATAAAGCAATCTTAGATGTCACAGAATTGTACAAATCTAACTCTTAGGAAGTAGCTATCAAGAGGTTTCAACAAGAAAGCCGCATAAAAGGAGATTAATTGTTTGAAAGAAAAAGCAAACAGTTGGCAACATGCTAAGATCCTGCAGGAACCACTTACAAGTGCTTAGAACAGTAAAAAAATAATATATTATAATTAAAAAATTAATATATTATTGCATGCTGTAGTAAAAGTTTTTTTGCCTAAAGAGTGTGAGCAAGAAAATTTATACTTTCTTACCTGTCCTCGAGGACCAGAAAGCTTTTTTGCCCATGTATGCTGTGGCTGATATGCACCCACTGCAATCTCACTATCCCTAGTACCTTCTAAAGACCTTTGATTAATATTTGCTGATCCCACTATTACATATTCATCATCCACTATCATTCCTTTAGAATGAACATAAATCATGAACCGGCGATTCTTCTTGGCAAGTGCCTAAAGATATCAAAGAAATATCAGTCATACCATGTCACTTCAATTCATGCACAAGTAGATGCCACAAGGACTTACATAAAACAAATAGCTTTTAACAAGAACCCAACTGTCTTTTGAATTTACGGAAAATCACCTATTTTATCACTTAACAAAAAACCACTCACCTTATACTCCAAATTTGTAAAAAATCACTTCGATTAAAATATTAAAAAATTATCGTATTTTAATTCAATTTTATCAATTAAAATTAATATAAAAAGACTAAATTGTCATTATTTGATTGTTATTTGAACAACTATTAAATTGATATAAAAAATAAATTGTATTTTTCTATTTTTTTAAAAGATTAATTGTCTGATATTATGAAACTGAATTTAAAATCCATTTTTATTAGACAAATTGCCTTGTGATTGTAAACCAATTATCCAAAACAAAACCAAATGAGAACAATTTAATCTTTTTATATTAGTTTAATTAGTAAAATTAAATTAAAATAAAATTATTTTTTAAATATTTTAATCGAAATGGTTTTTTGCAAATTTATAGTCAAGACAAGTGTTTTTTACTATTTGTGATAAGGTAGATGATTTTTCATGAATTCGCAATAAAACAAATAGTTTCTTACTAAAAACTCAAAAAATATATATTAAACACGCTTAGAGGACCACCATCCAACTATAATTAGAGTGAAAATAAACTCAAGTCCATGTCTGATGGGAGTGGGATTGATTTAGCCTAGTCCAAGCCTGGACCTGCTCAAGAGAATACTACCAAAGTTTCCTCGCTAGACCTTAGCCAGGACCTGGCCTAGCCTGTGGACGGTACTAAATATAACAATTAATAAGAGTTACTCTAGCAAAACTTGTTCCTGCTTATAATCTAAGTAGAAACAAAAGGGAAACAGGAAGAAGCAAAAATTCAGATGGTCTAGATAGCTCATTTAGTCATGTAAGTTGAAACTGGGACAACAGATAGTTAAGCATCAATGTAAAATATCTTAGAAGAAACCTGAGTTAGATGTTAGATGTGTGTAGTCTGGGTTATTTTTGGGCTAGGAGCCCTCTATATATACTAGAAGGAATCTATTTTAAACTAGAGTTTTTTATTGTCTTCTATCTAATGAAAACAAGGTTCTGCCTCTAGTTTATGTCCCTGATAGTTATCCAACCTAGAACCTTCTTACAAAATATGGATAGATTTTATTGTGCTTTGAAAGAAGAAATTGTGTCATTGTGGCAAGAAAAAAAGAATCCTCCTGTATGGACCACATTATGCATTAGAGTAGCTAACTTGGACAAGCTAAAGAAAACAGAAAAGCTGAGAAATTTATTGTGTAAAAATGATCAGTCAGCATAGCATCTGACCATACAAGTAAGAACACAATTGACTCACCCAAAATTAGGTGAACAAATATAGCTTACCTGAAAAAAAGCAAAGAGAATGAAACCATCTACAATTAGACAACTATATTTCTGGGTAAAAGAGTAGGAGAATTACACTGGGTGAGTTCGCTGAAGCATTGCTTCCATTTTGCGGCACACTTAGGTCGTGCATCTCCCGATTACCAAGACAGAAAAAGTTCAAGTAGTCTTGTGGCTCATATGTATCATCAAGGCCAGCTTCTTTTAATGCCTTATAAATTGTCTCATACATCATTTGCATAGTCTTATTCTACAAAAAAGAAACAAGTACAAAACAATCACTCTCCACTAAAATTTACTCCCATAAATTTCATAAACAAATGGAAACTAGTATATGGGTCAGCACAACAGAAAGGTAAATCATATATATTACAGGTAACTAATCAAAACAAATGAATAAGATTGCATGATGGTTAGTAACAGTGACAAAGGTCAACTATAGCCCAAGTGCTTTTATATTTGTATTCAAGCTGGTCAACAAGTTGGTCAGCATTTGTGCTATTTACCCCTACCTTTGACTCATCAATACCACAACTCAAACTAATGTTAAGTTTCCTACCCCAACTTGGCATTCAAGTTGAGAAAAATTTGGGTTTTGGGGCAATGATTGGTAGAGCTTAAGAGCTCTCTCCGAGTCTCTCTTTTTTTTTCTTCTTCAATGAAATTGAACATTCATGCTTTTATAGGTTTTCCAGACTCCTACTTGACTCCTACTCAGACTCAAATCTTAATTAGATTTTGGACTTTATTATTGACCCGATTACATGAGCTGATTTTGGCTATGATGAACTCAAGGTACTAGAGCATCTAGACGACACTTTCTAATACAATAATGTTATATATTGCTTGACTCATGTAGGAACTGAGCTCTTAAATATTCTTCAACATCCCTTCTCAAATTGGACAATAAATATTATACATGTCCAACTTTTTTTTTTGTTCAACTTATCATATTATAAAGCCTTAATGAACATATTTGGTAGTTAGTCTTATGTTCTCAGATTGTTCAATTTGATTTGATAGTTCTAAATTTTTTCCTGATAAAATATAAATTCACTTCTATATGCTTAATTAATGAGTTATTTGAAATGTGATGTATTATTTGGTTATTATAAAATAGTAATGTTGCTTTTCTAACTGGAAATCTCAATTCTTTTAATAAGATCCTTAGTCACATTAATTCACATATTGACATTGCAAATTGTTCTATACTCAACTTTGGCAATTGATCTAGCTACTACATCTACTTTTTATTCTTCTATATAAATATATTAACTACAAGTTGTATACACATCCTTGTGATTAATCTTTTGTTATTTGATAAATCAGCTCAATCAACATATGAATATACTCTTAATTACAATGTGTCATTGTTCTTATTTCATAACCCTAAATTAGATTCCTTTTGATATATCTCAAAATTTGATAAATTGCTTTTAAATGAGATTTTCTTGCATTTTACATAAACCAATTGAATAAACTGACAGCTTGACTTATATCGGATCTTGTAATAATCAACTAAATCAATTTATCAACTAGTCTTCTATATATTTTAGGGTTTTTGAATAATTACCCTTGTTCTATCAATAACTTGATGCTACTATTTATGGATTTTTTAGTTGTTTTGCTCTCTAACATGCTTGTTTCTTTTAACATGTTTAGTGCATATATTTTTTTGTTATTACCGGTTCATATTTTGAATATGTCACTTTAATTCTCAAAAAGTATTGTAACATTCCCAAACCATTAATTTTAAATTCTTACTTCATAACTTCATTGAGTTTCATATTCTAAACTATATTGTTTCCAATCCACATATGCAAGAAGAATGATAATATCTTCTTTATTTTTCTTTATAAATAGAGAAGAGTTAGTTTTTCTACTAAACTTATATTCTCTTATATTTGTATTAAACTTTTCAAACTAGATTTTTGGAGATTGTTTTAACTAATAAAATGCTTTTCTTAGCTTGTATACATATCTGTGTGTACTTGTATTGAATCTAAGAGTTTTCGTCACATAAATCTCTTTATGAAAATCTTTCTACAAAAAGACATTTTTAATATCAAGTTGACACATATCTCAACCTCTGTCAATAGCAAATAAGAGGACTATTCTAAATTATATTCATCTTGTCTACAGATAAAAAATTGCAAATTAATCAATATCTTAAGTTTATAAATATTCTTTTATAACTAACCTTATTATGTATCTTTCAATAGATCCATTTACTTTGTACCCTATTATATATATCCATTTACATCCTACAATCAATTTATCTTTTGGTTTGGACCATTTCTCATATACCATTCTTTTGCAAAGCTTCGATTTCACTTACTTTTCGTGACTTCTCTCCATCATTTTTTAATTGTTCTGCTATTAGTTTTATTTCTAATTAAGGATCAACTTTTGGTTCTTGTTTTGATTTTAGTTCTTATAATCTTAATTTGATTTTTTAGACATACTATAAGGCGAGAATTTTGTTGATTGTTTCTTTTTTCTTATACTAACACATGTATTTTTTTTTTATGGATTAGCTCAGGAAATAATAAAGGAATATCCTTTTTTCCATCTAAGATTTGCCAAGTTATTTTATTATTGTTTTTCACTTTTGCTAAAAAGTTTGATAGGTCTTCATCAAACGTAACATTAGTTGCCATATATATTTTATGAGTTTTAGGTTATATCATTTGTAATTTTTTTCATTTGGAAATATTCTACAAATATGCATTTTATTGAATTTTGTTGTAATTATGTATTCATGATTATGAGTATAACAAGATAACCAAATACTCTGAAAGATAAATGTAAGAATTTTTATCAATACATAAAATACTAAAAGAGTTTTGATTATTCAATAATGGTGTAGGTGTTCTAATGATAAATAATGATGCTACGAGAATAATATCATTTCGTAAAATTCTTAGAATATTTTTCTTAAACATTAGTGTTCTTGTTATCTTCAAAAGATGATGATTTTTTCTTTTAACCTTATTTTATTAAGAAGTATAGACATATAATGTTTATGAGATAATATCATATATTTTAAGACAATTTTGTAATTCGATAGATATATATTCTCCTTTGTTATTAGATCCTACTATATTAATAGTTGCATGAAATTAAGTTTAAACCTTTGTATGGAATATTTTAAAAGCTTCAAATGCATCATATTTTTTTCTTTAGAAGATAGACTCAAAATTTTCTTAAATAGTCATCAATAAAAGCTACAAAGTACTTATAACCATTCAATGAGTGATTTTTATTTGTCCATACATTGTGAAAAAATAAAAACTAATTTTATTAATTCTAAGGACATAAATAGTCTTGTGATGTTTTGTATGTTCATATTCACATTACTGGCCGTACTACTTATTAGATAAATCCAAAATTAGTAATCTAGAGTATATGTGAAGATAAGTAATTTAATCTGTAGCGTCATCTGACTATATTCTCCTTCTGAGTCAGTAGTATTTTTGAATTCTGTGATCTAAGGTCAAGAAAGTAAATATTTGTTTTCAATACCCACACTAATTTGCGTCCATGTTAGGTCCTTAAAAGTATAATGAGTTAAAAAAAAATCACAGTAATTTAATATTTTAATTATTTGGTTTACTAATAATAAGCTAAAAAGAAATTTGAAAACTAATAGTACAAAATATAGATCAATAGAGGAAGTGTGTATACTTTCTTCGCTAGTTACTGGTAAAAGAATCTCATCTGCAAGTGGAATATGTTTTGATGTAGATAAGTTGCCAAGTGTCGAAAAAAACTTTAAATCACCTATAATGCTTCTAAATCTATAATGTAGGGGTTTCTCTGTAGCAATTAGTAAGAGCTTAATATGTTAGTCATCTCCTAAAACAACTTCTTGTATTCTTCTTAAAAGACATGACCTAATCAATTTCAAGTCTTTGCTTCTCACTATCTTTTTGTCTTGCTGATACATCTTGTGTATTATTTGCAAATGCAAATTTGTCTATGACAAACCAACACTTGTCATTCATATAATTTAGTTTTCCACACTTGGTACACTTCGAGTTTGGATTTTCTTGACCTCCGCGATGGCCTGGTGGGTGTCAACCTCTTCCTCTATTCGTAGTTTCACCTCTACCATAAAATATTACCACTCCTGAAGTCATTGTTGAGTTCTCAGTTAGTCTTTGGAGTTAATGACGTTTTGTTTATCTAACTTTAGTAACCTCTCAAATATTTCTTTAATTGAGGGAATCTCAATCCCTTATAAAATTTGCCTTAAATTAATAATACTTGACATCTAAACTGTCCAAGAACTTCAGGACTTTTTGTTTACCTTGATTCTTTTTTTACTCATCAATTTTTGGTTAATAGTCTCCTAGTTTGTCCCACAAACAAATTAAAAAGTTGTAATATATACTAATTTCTCTTCTATCTTGCTTCAGATTGTAGATCTGTTCACATATCTTGAATGCTTGGGTTAGATTGTTCTTGTTGTCATACATGCTTTATAGCTCCTTTCAAATTGCTTTTGAGCTCTTGCATCTGAGCAGCCTGAGATTTATCTCTAGTTTTGTGTTGGCCATGAGTGCATTTATGATTTCTGAGTCTTGATACTCCCAGTCTTCAAACTTGGTTTGGTCCTTCGGAAGCCACCTACGGAATACTTGTGTCTTCTTATAGGACTGAGGTAAATTTTTATGATTATTGTCCAAAGGAGATAATTTTGTATTTTCTTAAGTCTTACGGTTACAATTTGTACATTTGTTCATTCTCTGAATTGTTTGTCTTTATTTGAAGTCATCATCTCTTGATTCCCTTATGAGCCTATGGCTTTCATACTATCTCATATAGGTATTCAAACTAAGGAAAATTAGGATTTTGGGACAATGATATGAAAGAACTTGAGAGCTCTCGCTCTCTCCTTTTTTTCTTATTTAGTGTTAAACATACATATTTTTATAGGTTTTTCGAATTCCTACTTGACTCCACTTGGATTCAAATTTTGACTCGGTTTTGGACTGTACTACTGACCCAATTACATGAGCTAATTTTGGACTGTGATGAACCTGAACTAGTAGAGCACCTGGAAGGCAATTTGTAATGTAATTATATCATATATTGCTCGATCCATGTGAAAACTGAGCCCTTCATTGTTCTACAACAACTAATGAACAACTTTCAATAGCAAAAGGTTGACTATCACAACAAGAACATGATGCCATCTCATCCAAAGGTTAAGCATGTATATATGTAGTGAAAGAAACTAACCTGCCAATAGAGAATCCTTTGTGTAGGAGTACTTGTCGGGTTGCCCTCTGGCCACATGGGAATAACTATATATGCAGAAAATCTCTCATTTGCTTTGATTTTGTTTGCAATTTTAAGGGCAATTTCCATTGGAACTAAGTTATTTGCACCTAAAAACCAGAGGATAAGTTTGACATGTTTCCAGTGAAAGGGAAAAAAAAGAATACTGATTATGACTTTTATATTAAAAAACCATAATCGTTAATTTCAAAAGATATATCCAGGACATCCAATCAATAACAGAAATTATATGCATTCATCACGGGGCCATACATCAGCATTTCATACTTACCCAAGTCTTTGTTTGTGTCCCAGTTATATGATGAACCCAGGAAGTACTGATTCTCAATATAAATAAAGTGTTGTGCAGATCGAATAGCCTTTACATAAGCTGTATGGATGCTCATGTCAATCAGTACATTCTTCCCACAAACAAGGTTCTGTTGCATAGGACAAAAGACAATCTCCTCAATTTATTAGCCAAGAATATCATAGGGAACTTGCATTTCATAAGTGGTTAAATGCAATCAGAATTTTTCACTTGCCTTGCTGGTAGCAACTTTTGGATCCTTAGGAAATCCCTTAACAGAATTTGAATCAATTGACCGGAAAACCTATGCTTATCATATATGATAAGAGGAAAATAAAATCAGTGAAACATTAAATTCTTAGACAGAAACACACATGAGTAATCAACAAATATTTACCTGCACATGCCAACTCTCAGGATCATTATCATTTAGATAATGTAAATCATTCATCCCTAGAATGTCTGGAATCCTTTCAATCCTAAGCAATGCGTCATCATATGACTTCGTCAATTTTTTAACGCCATGACGTTTTGAAGCCTTCAACCAACGCTCTTCAAAGTTCATCAATATATCATAAGCTGCAGGGCCATCAATTCGAGAATGCAAATCATGCCATGGTTCTCTTGGGCCACTGGTATCAGGTCCCTAGATCAACATCAGGAGAAAGTGGATTATATTTAATGGGAAAAAACTTATGCATCTTGAGCCTGCAAAGTAGATGATTTACCTACACCCCTACCAAGTCAGTAATCCCAAAGGGCCTGTAGGGTTTGGTGTTAAGAAGGGTTGAACCCCAACTTGGGGTTGACTCCCAAATGCACAAAAATGCATTTGGCAAGATTATCAAGGAGTTATAGGGAAAACAATGGGGAGTTAATTCCATTTTATCGCTTATTATCCTGGGATAACAAACTTTATTCAAGATAGAAACAGTTATCTTGGGTTGTCTTTAACACCAAACCAAACGAGGCCAAAGTACAGATTGAATGTTCAACTTGTTGGAGAGATAATTCCACTGAATATGAGCAAAAACTTATATCGGGGGTTCCATAAGGAAATGAAGACCAACAAGAAAACTTATAAAATTATAATAATCCATGTTCGATACATAAGAATTTCGAAGGCCAACCATATTAAACAAGACAAAAAATGAGAATGGAGGAGCCCAAGCTTTGCAAATTTTCATGTGTGTTGGAAAGAGCAGGTTTGTGTCAAGGTTGATGAGGAAATTGATAAAGGTATTCCAAGCCTTTAAGCCAACCTAAATCAGACTAAGCATTGTCCTCCACTCTACGTCAATTTTTAATCTATAAAGAACATGTTGAACTACTTGAGCTATATATTTCCAAATAAATAGCAGCTTAGATCCATTAGACTCAGTTTCAGTAACTGCCCACATACGAAATGTTAATTAGATAAGTTTCAAATATACAAGCATCATAAACTAAATCATATGATTTACCAACAAAAGAATTAAAGCTCAAAGACTGTCTATCTTTGATCACTACCTAGAACAACATTCACAAACAATACTATGATGAAAAAAGATGTGATATGCTAGAAAACCTGTACAATGAAAAAATCAACAAACATAGATAACTTTACCACAAAAGTAGGATTATGGTAGTCATCCTTATGCAATGTTTGTAGCGTCCTAAATATAGAATGTCTGGGAGTATCATATCGTCCACCACACAAGTCGAGCCCTCCAACAAAAGCTACAATTTTTCTCTTATTATTACCAGCATCAGTGTCCACGATAACTGTTTTCTGATGATGAGTATAGATAGTTCCAGTTTCCTGAAACCAAAAATTCACAAAAGAACAGTGTAAGTTCCAAATATAATTTTGATATGAGAACCATACATATTGAAAACCCATGGATATAACTAGGTTCTCTAATTGGTTATAAAGTAGATTAATACTAGTCAAATGTAACACACTACACAGACTTGGATACATCATATTTGAAGAAACTTTAAAATAATATGCATAGTTGCAACCTTTGGGTCAGTAAATAACTAAAAAAATATTGCAAGCCGAGCTTATGATATCAAGCTACAGTGATACATAAATCAAACATGTCAAGGGGTCCTTTTTGTTGTACCCTTGCCATAGAAATGCGTGACAATGAAAATAGCATACTTGTGAGTGGGGGTGTGAGGGGAAGGGAGGACTCAAGCAAGAAAGAAAATGTCTCTGCAATCCAATGGAAGTGTCCAATTTAAGGTAACAAAAAATTACCAATCACTAGAAAATAAATATTTGAATGACAAAAAAACATTGTACTGTCACGATATTCATCCTGTCTCTTTTTACTTCATTTTGACATAACAAGGAACAAATATATGTTTATTTACCCCATCTATAACACAATGGTTTGGATGTACCCTAAAACTGACAGTTATTTTCATGACTATTTTCATCACCAATCAAACAAGGTTTATTTTCATCACCAATAAAGTTAAAAGGGCGACAAAAGTCACCAAGCAAGGGGACAGCTAAATACATGCAGCTACTGTTTGAAGATGGTTTAAATAAAAATGCAATGCGCTGACATGTAAATTAGATGGGGTTTGCATCAATTCCAAAACCTTGAAATTGAAGGCCCAATTCTCCAATTCCAGCATTTAGCTTGATTCCAAACTCCGGAATTGAGAAAATTAAACAATTCCACCCATTCCTAATTCACGTTGTGAATTCCTAATTTAAAATTCGAAGTACAACCAATTCCTTGGGAATTGAGATAGCCCCACACCTTAACCTATGTTTCAAGAATTGGTGAGGATTACTTCTCCATCATGCCCATCCCGATCCATCCCCGATGCCCCGACAAGGCTTATGCCTATCCCGATTTGTCCCCGACGCCCTGATGAAGTCATGAAGTTATCGTAGGTCCCGCATATCCGAGAACCGGTGAGACCTTGGCCCTTTTCTTCTCAAGATCCGACTTCTTGAGCACTGGCAAGCTCCGTCCAATGCTTCCGACATCTTGAGCCATCTTTCCTCTCCCTCCAGCGAGATCTTGGCCCTTTTCTTCCCAAAATTTGGCTTCTATAGGCACCGGCAAGCTCCGGCCAGCTGTTCTAGGGTCCTCAGCCCTCTAAACTCTCTCTTCAGTGAGATCCAATTCCCAAGGACCTCAATCAAATCTGATCTAATTTGTCATCCCTCCCAAGCAGGAAATTTTTTTGTAGGGTTTCTGATTTAATGTATAATTCACAAAAATAGCAAAAGCAATCTAACATCTTCCAAATCAACAATAAGTAAATAAGAACCATATGAAATTTATCTTCATGAAAAATATTAAAATCTAAAACATGCTAGCATAAAGGTAAATATTCTGATCATAGGATGTTTTTTCCATAAGATTTTAGATACAACAAGAGTTGTTGCAAAAAAAATAGGGCAAAAGCCAGTAATTGCAAAATAATAGTTGACATCAGCTTTAAATTTTGGTATATTTTAGTAAGATGGAAGGGATCAGCAAATGACTTCACTGTTCTGAAAGACACTATTTCTCGACCTACTCCAGGTTATTTAAAATGGATAAAAAGCATCAATCTTCGTTAATAAGTTGGTCCAACATTAATATATAGTGGAGTGACTAGTCAATTTTCTTGCAAATAAATACTACCTTATCGATATCAACTACATAATGATGGTTGGATTTATTACACTATACAGAATCAATCGAAACGACAAACAAAAAATGCGAAAGAATTGTTTAATAATAGGCACGCATCACTGAAATCTAAAATCGAACGTTCATTTTAGATTTTGAAAAATCATTTCCGTATATTGAATGATACTCCTTTTTTTCTATTAAAAATTCAAATCGATATAATTCTAGCATGCTACATTCTCCACAATTATATCATAATGGTTGATTCAATGATAAAGTACTAAACAGAGAAATGGATGTGAATAAAGAAAAAGAAGGAGATTGACTGGACGAAGCAGAGATCGAATTGCTTCACATTGGTCAAATGACTAAAGAACAATGTTAAGAGAACCGTAAATAAGTTCGGTTGAGAGATAACATAACAGTTGAAATATGAGAGATTTACAATCATTAATAAAATTTATCTATATTTGTCAACATATATTTTTTTTTTACATTTCATGGAGATGTTATTTGTTTTGTTCGTTGACTCATTCATGTAATATGAGCATGATGATTGTTTTAATGTTGTTATACAAATTATTTGTCATTAGTTGTTAAATTATGATATATATTTGTTTGTCAAAGCCTATTTTAAAAGTATGGATTTCATAAGATTTAAACAAATGAACTCCAATTCAATTGTTAACTTGATAAGTCACAATTTGAACATTGTTGTTATTAATGAGTGGAAAACCACCAAGTACCTATAAACCACATAAGTCGTGGTGTAAAAACTGTTCAGAATTTCTTATTATATTTCTAATTAAGTAAGTGCAGGTAGATTTTAAATAAGACACATTGTTCAAAAGATAAGCTTTTGTAGCATGCACAAGTGTCGTGAATATCTGCTTCAACACTAAGTTCACCATCGACAATATAAAAAGATATTATAAAAGACATTGAAAAAACATATTTCAACTATCAAAAAGATGTAGGAATTCAATATGGTCACTAGATTAAGAGCGAGAAGAAAATCACGATCACTGAACAAATCTATATTAATATTTTAGCCATAAGTAAAAAATAAATTTTACCTATTTGACTATGTTCAAATTTATTGTGAATTTACATTATTTCTAATATTTTGTAAATATAAACTTGTAGTATATCCACGAGATTAAAGAATTCCTAAACAAAAATATTTCCCTATATGACGAATTGTTATTGATTTGTAGGTCAAACAATGTTAAGCAGTATGGCTACATTCATGTTCGATGACTTTTGAAAAAATCCTGATAGAGAGGAGGTCAAGCAGCAACCTCCTCTAGTTGAGGATGATTGTAATGCTCCTAGTAATTTGTTTACAAAATACAAATGGACTTTCTGCTAGAAATAAAGCCACAAGTCAAACAAAAGATAAAAACAAAATTCTTTTTTGAGAGACACCTTAAGGCTGCAAAAGCGATAGGGAAACAATGCTTATAAAATCACTGAATAAAGTAAGAAATAAATTTTATCTATTTGATTATATTTAAATTATATTGTGAATTCACATTATCTCTAATATTTTGCAAACGTAAACTTACAGCGAATCCACGAAATTAAGCAATTTCCAAACAAAAATATTTTCCTATATAACGAATTGCTATTGATTTGTGGGTCGGACAATATTACTAACAGTATGACTTCGTTCATGTTTGGTGACTTCTGAGAGGATCTTGATAGAGAGGAGGTCAAGCAGCAACCTCCTCTAAGTGAAGATGATTCTAATACTTCTAGTGGATCTACAAAGTACAAATAGACCTTTTGGCAGAAATAAGGGTACAAGTCAAACGAAAGACAAAAATAAAACTCTCTTTCGGAGGCTAGCTTAAGACTACAAAAGCAATGGGAAACAATACTTATGAGATTATGATAGAAAAGTTGATGGTTGATATCCGTGATATTACGTGTATCATCAAAACAGCCGGAAAAGATTCTTGAAAGAAATCGGTATACTCAACCTTAATGAGATTTGAAGAATGATTTAGCACTATCTTTATGAAACGTACATGTAGATACTTACATGCTAATGAGGTTGATGATATAACATTCGTCGATGATATCAACGACGAAACCAAAATTAAGTAGTTATAGAAATTTCTCGACAATGAGTTTTGTAATGCATAAAGAGCTTTTATCTAGTGCTCCTTGACAATGTTTAATTTTCGATACTTTCAATTGACTGTGTTCTGCTTCTAATTTACTATGATTGTATCATGATCCCAACTTATAATTTGGTGCTCCTTGACTATATTATTGGAGGCCGACTGTGTATTTTTATTTTATATTATGATTGGAAGTTGACTACGTACTTTTATTTTATATTATGATTAGAAACTAAATATGTACTTTTATCTTATATTATAATTGGAGACTGAATATGTACTTTTTATCTTATATTGTGACTGAAGACTGACTATGTGTTTTAATTTTGTATTATTATTGATAGCCGACTGTGTGTCTTTTTTATATGTTTATATTGAAGATCGACTATGTCTTTATTTTATGTTGTAATTGAAAGTCGATTATGTGTTTAATTCTATATTATATAGATATCAACTGATATTTATAAAATATTATTGAGATGCATTACTAAATTGTGTTCTATAGAAAATATCCGAGTACTTTTACCTTATGACCAGATTATCATAACCAAATTAATAAATTTTTAAGTAACAATTATAAATCCTATCTTTCTTTACATAGAGGGAATTTGAGTTTTCTAAGAATATGACGCAAAAGGGGAGAAAAAATGATTACAAATCTCGAGCAAAAATAAGTTTGGAAGAAGACTTTTTTTTATATTATCATATAAAAATTGTGTATTTTTTATGAGTTATAAGACTAGTATATACTTGTGTATTTTAATTTTTAGTATATGAAAGAAACTTAAATGTATTTCGTTTTTATTATATGCAAGCATATTCAACTAAGTGTCAAGATTTCTCAAACTTTTATTATTGAGTTTTATTGATTACGTGCCTAGCTGTATTTTAAATTTATAAAAATAATTTGACAAGAAAGCTAAAAATTATATTAGACAAATCTCTAATTAATTAAAATAATTAAAATATATTTCTATAATCATCCTTTTTGGGCCATTTTGTACAATTTTATTATTTTTTTCAAATTAATTTACCAATTTTAATATTAAAGTAAGTCGATTTTCTTATTTATTTATAAATAAATTATCAAATTTTAAAAAAGGTATGTATTTTAAGTTTATAAAAATCATTTGATAAAAAAACTTAAAAAATTGTATTAAAAAAATTCCTAATTAATTAAAATATATTTCTATAACCATCCATTTTTTGACCATCTTGTAAAATTTTATTATTTTCTTCAAATTAATTTACCAATTTAATATTAAATTAAGTAATTTTTCTTATTTACTTCTAAATAAATCATCAAATTTTTAAAAAAAGGTATATATTTTAATTTTTAAAATTATTTGAAAAGAAAACTAAAAAATTATATAAATCACTTCTTTTCCAAATCATTAAATTATATTCCCCAATTTCTACTCCAACTAAACAGCGAAATTCAAGGAATGAATGAAATTTATCAATTCCGTTCGCAAACCAAACAATAAAATTACAAAATTAAAAAAATTCAGAATTACTCAATTCCACCCAAAAGATACGCATTTCAACATCGGAATCTAATAATTTTCTCAATTCCATCAATTTTTTGAAATTAGTGGAATTGGCCAATTCCATAATTCGGAATTCAGAATTGATCCAAACCCCATCTTATAAACCTATTATAGTAGCTCAGAACATGTTTTTATATGCAGCACAACAATGAACTGAACTCACCAAACTCTTCTCCTGTGGTGGACTAACTTCTAACTTAACCTCCTCAATGCCACAACATATGATAGTTTTAACACTTCATTCTCAACACATGTTGTATCAATATTTTAAATCTTTGCATTTCCAATACACAACTGTTTATGGCATATCATCATTATCAATAAAAAGAACTACATCACCCACTTGAATTTCTCAATGGGGGTACATTTCGATTTTAATTAGTAGAGGCACATAGATAAAATACTAGACTTGAACCTTGCCTTTTCTTCACTATGACACTACTTGTCCAATGTAAATTCAATCTTTTATATTAATCCTCCAACTCTGATGACAGTGCAAAAAATGTTAGATACAGATGTTGGATGCAGTTTTAGCGAACAAAACAGCTTTGAAAATGTTCTAACCACTGGATGTGTTAAGTGAATAATCATGTAAGCTATTCCAACACAAGTAAAACTAGGTTACTTATTGTTAAACAGTAAAATATGCTTCCAGTTTGCCTGTGAAGTTAAATATACAAGCATAAAACTAAATGCATGAGAAAAGTCAGGCTTTCATATTCTACTTTATTAAAAGTCTATAACATCAGGTTTCCAACATAATACATCAAATCCTAAGAGGAGTAACTATCTTAAAAAGAAAGAGGATAAGCAAATGTGCTAAAATATAAGGGAACCTCATGACAAAAATACAAATAAATTGCGAATTTCAAAACTAACCTGTTGTTTAACCCAGCTATGTCGTTTTCCTGCAGAACGAGGGCAAAGCAACACCTGCACTGATGAATGCTTAAAAAAACGTCGTGTCTCCTCGTCACGAGTTTGCATTACACCATCCTGCGTGAACATAACTGATAAGAACATTATTCAAAGCTTTTAAACACAAGGGTTGATATACTAGAAGATCATATATAGTCCAATAACAGCTACATTGGAGGTTATATCAAGGAAAATACTATGTCAAAGATCGCCATTCAGATGAGAAACTTTTGATTACAATAACCAAAATATATCAAGAGCATAAGTTAGAGAATAAAAGCTAACCCTCCCCATTGCATATGTAAACATTGAAAGTTAATGAAACAAAGTGCAGCAACCGCCAGTAACCCTATTAATCTCACTAAGGTCTAAAAAAGAGGGGAAATCCAACAATACTATAAACATAAATCAGGTAATGGGAAATTGGAAATTTATTCCGTTCCTCAAATTAAGAACACATAAAAGGTCAGTAAATCTAATTTCCATTTAAATTAGTCATATAACAAGTACAGAAGCAAACAACACAATATCATAAAATCATACATAAGAAACAACATCTGATATAAAGCATTCAATCAACAAGAAAATAATGAATAAATTAGTTCAAAAGATGAAGCCTTACTATTTGTATACCCAAGATGCTCCTTGACGTCGGATCATCCCAGACAAGAAGCAGCACTCTCACCCCTTCCTGGGACTTGGATTTGAGAAGATCCCCAAGCGTGTAATCTGATCCATATCCAGCATCTCGGACCAAACGAATAGTGTGGAACACAGACCATCCAACAATATAAACAAGGCGACGGGCGTGCCTTATCGCATCAAAGATGTCACTCCAACACTTCCCATGCTGATAATGCATTCCGTGCTCCAATTTCAGGTCAGGAAGGCAACCATCGGGAACATGAGCATCTTGATAAAGTGTGACCTTCCCACCTTTCCTCGGCGGGAAGTAGGTGCCTGGTACGCCAGAATACTCAGGACCAGGGCCGACACCCTGGTGATACATGCTCAGCCTCTCAATCGGAATATATTGGATTGAAAACCTCAAAAAAGCACCAGGCTTGCAAGCCTTCCCATTTGGGCCAAGGACAGGAAAGCTCCCCTCCACCTTCTCGCCGGAGTAAATCCACTCCACAGGAACCGAAACAGTCCCAATCAGCTGTGATCCAACGATATCACTGTCCTTCACAAGGAACTGTACCTCCGCAGCATAATGCGCGACGGGGACGAAGAAATGCTGCATCCAGACGGGGTTCTCGCTGTTGCTTATCACATAAGTCCGGCCAAGGACGGCATTGGAGACGACGATGGAGACATAGGGATCGCTGGTCATGGAGGACATCTGCTCGAGCTTGCCGCTGAAAGTGCTGGTGAGCCGCTTGCCGAGCATGTCGCCGATGGTCTTGGAGAACATGTCCATGTTGGGGAGGTTGCGGCCCTCATAGACCCAGATGTCGAGGCTGCCGTGAAGGAGGAGGACCTTGAGGGAGACCATTGAGTTCTGGTTGGCGAAGGGGACGATCTGCATGTGCTGCGAGCCGCTGGCAGGACCAGCGTCGATGGGGATATGGTGCTGGGAACCGGAGGGGGTGCCGGAGGCAGAGTCAGAGAGCCGCATGGAGGCCATGGAGGGCAAGACGCTGTCCGTGGAGTAGAGCGAGGAGGAAGACGAAGCAGGAGACAGAAACGGAGCCCGAAGGGGAGCATCGGAACGCGGAGAGTGTACAGGGCTGGGGTCGTAGGGGATTGCGTAGGGATATGGGTAGGGATTGTAGTAGGGGTCGTAGGGGGCGTACGGCGGAGGAGGATGGCGCAAGGGGCCGGAGTAGTTCGGCTGGGGAGGGAAGACGATGGGCTGCTCCAAAGGGAAGGAGTTGGAGGGTTGGACATAGCGAGGAGGAGGGGATTGCCGAGGATCGGGGTTGGGGGGAGACAGTAGCTGCGACTGCAGCTGCGGCGGCGGCGGCGGCGGCGGCGGCGGCTGGTAGGGGTAAGGGCAAGGGTAAGGGTTGGGATAGCGAGGCTGGTTTCCATCGTTTTCCATGGATGGATGATCTGGGAGGAAAGAGGAAGGAGGAGGAAGAAGGAAGAAGGAAGAAGACGCGTCTGGGGGAGGAGTAGTTGTGTTCTTCCTTTTCTTCGTCGGGCAGTATGAGCCAACCTGTTTGCAATCCCAGCTAAATTAGAGGGATTTAAATTTATTATAATAAGTTTGGATGACTAATTATAATGCGAAAAAATTTACATCATAATTGGGTTAACTTATATAATTTTGTTATAATTTGACAGATATATTTATTTATCAAATTTTAAATAAGTTAAATCAATTTGGATCAATTAATTAGTTTAATTAAAATTATTTAATATTTTTGATAATATATTTTTAGCAATTTTTAAATTTATTATTTATAAATTAAATATTTTATTATTATAATTAATTTTTGATAATATATATTATTTTAATTATTTAAAATATGTTAAAATTATTAATATTACTTAAATATGTCTAATTAATTTAGGTCAATTTAAATTGATTTAGATCAATTAAATTAATTTTAATCAAATTAAATTATAACCAATTTAATTAAATAAATCAATTTAAGTTAAATCAGGTTATAATTCAAATTCAATACATAAACAGGTCAATTCGAATCATTTGGTTTAAATTTAGAAAATTAATCGGTTTAATATGATACTATATATTTGATTTAATCCAAATCTAACCCGTGAATTCAAATTATCAGGTCTAGATGATTGGCTGGTTAGTTATTTGATGCAAGCAGCAAAATGGTTTAATTGAATCAGGTGAGGCTAAGCTATATAATGCAGGTTTGACTTAGTTGGCGAGCCTATATTGGGGAAAACAACTCAGGTGGGGCATGTCAGTTTCTAGTTGCTCATTGTGTAATGATATTTGTGTAAATGTGGTGTTGGTCGCGAGGAAAATCAATCACACTTCATTTAAGGTAGGGCTGTCAATAGCTCTGGAATCCATTGAATTCACAGGTGAAGTCCATTAAAAATTTATTTAGAATCTGTATAAAAATACCTAAGAAATATTAACGAAATGACTGTTGGGTTTTAAAGTTATGAGTTTTTAATAAATAATCAACTGACTTATTATAAATTTATAAAACATCACTTATTTTATTATTATAAGTAAAAAATCACTCATACTATATTACAAATTTATAAAAAATTATTTTGATTAAAATATTTAAAAAATATTCTATTTTAGTTCAATTTGACCAATTAAAATTAAACTTTTTCCCAAACAACCGTATGTTTTATGATGAATTTTAAAAAAAACACCTACCCTATTACTATTAATAAAAATTCACTCATCTAATATTATAAATTTACAAAAAATCAACATAATTAAAATATTAAAAATATTTTATTTTAATTTTAACCGTATGATTCACGATCATCAAATAGTAGATCTAACAAAATTAAATTTTAAATTTTTAGTTTCATAATACTGAACAAGCAGTCTTTCATAAAAACTAAAATAAAATAAATTATTTTTATATTAATTTAATAATTATTTAAAATAAAATTAAATGAGAATAATTTATTTATTATTAATTTTAATTATTAAAACTGAATTAAAATAGAATATTTATAAATATTATAATCGATGTGATTTTTTATAAATTTATAGTATAAGATGAGTGATTTTTTTGCTAATAGTTATAAGATAGGTGATTTTCTGTATATTTACAATATATCAGGTGGTTGTTAATTAAAAATACTTAAAATTGATATAAAAAGTTCAAATTATCTTCATTTAATTTTATTTCAGGCGGGTATTAAATTAATATAAAAATAATTTGTCTTATTTTAGTCTCTATAAAAAATAAATTATCTGATATTATAAAACTAAAAATTTAAAATCTAGTTTTATCATACTAGTTATCTAGTAATTATGAGCCAATTGTCTAAAATAAAACCAAATAAACACTTTTTTAAAATTTATATTAATTTAATTAAAAAATAAAATTAAACTAAAATATTTTATAAATATTTTAATAGATGTGATTTTTTGTAAATTTATAGTATAAAATGAGTAATTGTATACTAATAGTGATAAGGCAAGTAGTTTCTCATAAATTTATCATAAGACATATGGTTATTTTCTAAAAATTTTAAATTTATTTAAAAAGCTTGTTGAAGGTCATTGGAGCCCATTTAGGATTTCTAAACGTAAAGCTATTTTGTTTGGTCATATAACATTTGTTCACCAATATCAGCTTTATTGACCCAAGAATTAGATTTTAAATTTGAATAATTGGCTTCAGTAATGTTGTTAGTAAATTGATTAATGAACTTTATAGTCAAACTAATTATGAGTTAAATAATTCTTTATGAGTATTTGTGATTTAGGTAAGGTTGTTGATGGACTCAGATAACTCAAAAGCCTGATTATATTTAACTTAATTTCAGAGTTTGGACCTAGGATTAGGATTAAGATTAATAATGGGCTTAGATGGGCCAAAAGCCTGACCCAAACCAAAATTTTTGGGTTCAAACCTATGTTTTCAGATTTCAAGTTGGGGTTGGGACCAAAAATTATAAAAAAAAATGAATAGTTTCGACCAAAGCCCAAGTCCGATCCGAAAACTAGCACACTTTCAAATTTGAGTAAAGTTCGAGTTAGAGTATTGTGCTTCAAGCTCAAGTTTAGTTGGACCTGAGCCACCTAAGGGGGCAGCCTAATTACACCCCTATTTAGGATTATATTAATTAACATTGAAGTTATCTCGACATCTAATTACCTCAATAATTATAGGTGAATGAATCTCTTAATTTGCTTTGTGGCACCACATTAGCATGTCATTAGAAGTAATGAATGTAGAAAAATAGGATTAAGTATGACCTATTAAGAAATGATGGTTAATATGTATGCTTGTCTAAGGTTGACATGACAATATATAGCTTTATATATAGATGTTTAGGCACATACGAGTTTTAATGGATCTTGATAGATCTTAATGGGTATTAAAGGGTTCATTATAGATTCAACAAGTTAGATCCTAAATGAGCTTATTATAAAAGTTACCGGACCTCAATGGGCCCTAGCCCACCTCAAGCCTATACAAGTTGGGCCCATTAACAATCTTATATAATATCCATGTGCACTAAGTCAAAAAAGTAATGCTCCAAGGATGCCTCCAGAAATGTTCCCAAGTGTCCTCTACCTCCCCACCTCCTTGTGTGCATAGATGGTATTCCACCAAGCTTCAACATCACCCTCCAATTGGTAGCTAACAAAGTCTTATTTTCTCCTAGTCATTGTATCCCACGGTGGTCTTTTCTGCATTATGTAGTTAGTTGTTTGCTACAATATTATTGATTTCCGTCCAAAATTTGTTGGTGCTAAAATCATAAATTGCGTGAGTTTTGTATTGGCATCTTCATTGTTGGTAGCTAAATATGCTTGCTAAAGTAATTACACATGGCTCTTAGTACAACCCCATTTTGTATTGTCGGGATCTTTTGAACCATTGGAACCTCTTGTGTAGATGTACCTTGTGGAGGTTGAGCTAGAACCCGATCTTCACTCAATAAGGGGGATGCACAATATCAAAGGTTGGCCCATATCCTTCTTGTTGTGCACGTCCCCCATGCTAATCATGACCTCTCACCATAATGGACCTAATTAGAGGTACAACAAGGTGTTTGATCTAACAAAATTACAAAACCCATTTCACTAAATTCTATCACCCTTGCTTCCACATATTCGTAAATCATCAGCTTTGATACTACAAGAGTTGTCATGCCTATAATCACTTGCCACTAGGATTGTAACAGAAAAATGAGCCAACATCATCTAAAACCAAAACATCACGATTAAGATATATATATATAGTAACTCTCATTATAAATTTAGATAAATGGTCAAACCACCAAATATATAATACTAAATTTTCAATGAAAATAAATTTTGATGCATAATTGTTCTCACTACAACTCTTAACTCAAATACAAATAGTCATACTATGAAGAATTAACTTCGATCTTTGTCTCAAGTAGCAAATTGCCTCTAACACTAGTAAACCATTAGCATTGTTACCTAGAAAAGATAAATAATTACCTCATAAGCATAGTGACATGTCCAATAAGTGAATCTCATATCCTCAATTCAAGAAAAATATTGAGTATAAAGAATGAATAACATACACAAAATCAATAATAGCAATATTTTCCAAGAAAGACACGCAATATTGACCGAGACAAGAATTTCAATATAATTAGAGCAATTAAACAACCAAACAACTAACATTGTTTTCAGAGAGAAATGTGGCAAATAAACCATTCCAGAAAAGCCCTCAAACTTGATGTGAGCGTACTCCCAAAATCGTAAAGGGTTATGTTCACATACACTTCCAATAATGGATGGAATGTTCATCTATCATAGTGAATATATTTCCTACATTACCAGAAACTAGTGATTGTAATGTCTGACGAACTAGAAATTTCATAAATAAATCGGCCCACCATTATTAGAATGTCTACATCTGAAAAATATTGATAATAAAATCAAATCTTCTGCTTAATTACCACTAATAATTATGGATAAATAATGGAAGAAAGACTAGCAACTCCCAAAAAAAATCAATTAAGATTAAAATGAAAGAAGGTTTATTTCAAAATTTCAAACTAACAAATAAGATATATTCAAGGAATCAAATTGGATGAATATTGAATCACTAAAATTAGAATTGAAACGGATGAGTTATGAAGAATTAAAATTTATATTGCAAATACCCCTTTTGAATGTTTAATTATGTGGTAGTAGTTTTAATCAATTTATAAAATTTCCAGATATGGGGTAGATACATGACGTGACCTTTCAATCTAATTTTATAAACTACACACCCCCCCCCCTCCCCCCCAAAAAAAACCACACCACACACGCCACACACACAAACACACAATAACAACATTTTTACAACCTTCTTACAAAAAAACACCCTATATTAATAAATTTACAATCCAATCTTAATTAATTTTTTATATTTTAGAGTTTTTAGTAATAAACTAATTATTTTATAATAAATTTGAGAAAAATAACTTATTTTATTACTATTAGTAAAAATTACTTACTTTATATTATAAATTTATAAAAAAATATCTTGATTAAAATATTCAAAAAATATTTTAATTTAATTAAATATTATCAATTAAATTAATATAAAATTTAAATTAGTATTATTTAATTTTGGTTTAGACAATTGTCTACAATTATTGGACAATCGGTTTTAAGAAAAATTAGATTTTAAATTTTTAGTTTTATAATACTAAATAGTTTGTCCTTCCTAAAAATTGAGATAAAACGAGTAATTTTTTATATTAATTAATAATTATTTGAACTAAAATCAAATAAGGACTATTTGGTCTATTTCTATTAATTTAATTGATAAAATTAAATTAAAATAAAATATTTTTTGATTATTTTGATCAATATGATTTTTATAAATTTATAGTATAAGGTAGTTTTTTTTACTAATAGTGAAAATATAGGTGATTTCTCGTAAAATCACCATAAGACAGGTGATTTTTTGCTAAAAATTCTATATTTTATTTTATTATCTTTTATAATTTTAATAATGATCAAACATTGTATTTGATAATTTCTTAAGTTGTGTAGTTTGTAGTCAAACCAAGTTCAAAATAAAGTTTAAGATTGTTCGGAAGTCTCAAAAGAAGATGAATATAAAGATAATTATAAAGATTGAGACATGATGGTGGATCAATGAATATGACCTAAAGATATAAATATGGCTTGAAGATAGCTCAAGAGATGACGTCGACCCATTAGATTTAGGATTTTCATTTCCTTTTTAAATTAAGTTGAAGATTTAGATTTTGAAGTCTTTGTTTAGATTTTGTGTTAAATACTCTAATTAATCTTACAATGTTTTCACTAACTTATCATTTATCCAAGATTAGTTTTGAGTAAATATTAAATGAGCTTGAAGTTATAGTAAACTAGTGAATATTTTTTCAGTAAACTTTGGACGTCTGAACTTCAGGATTCAGACATCCGAACATAGTAAAAATTCACTGGGCATTATTAACAATTTCATATGCTTGAACCTCTGGAAGTTCGATCATTTGGTTCAAGCTTTGATCGCTCAAAGATTGAAAGTTAGAATACCCAAATCTGAGGATTAGACGCCCGAATCCATAATATTAGTTATAATGATTATTTAATTGAACCATTGGAGTTATCCAAACGACCAAATTTTTAGATTCAGATGTCTGAACATAATAGAGAATAGCCAATAATAACTAGTCCTCTCCCCATTGACGTTTAAGAACTTGGAGTTTATTCTCTAGATCGATTTTATATCTTTGAGTAATATTTAATAAAAAATACAAGCTTTCACAAGTCCATTAGTCTCTGAAGAGCTCTAATATTAAATTCTCAATTTTCAAATATTCAAAACGTTTGTACTCAATTGAGAGGTTCTTGTAGTGAAGTTTTCTTGTAAGATTTTTCGCCCTTATTTTATTATAAACACTCTTAAGATTTTAGAGTGTGAGAGGAACAAAATTATAGATTGAAAGTGTTCATTCACTCCATTAGGGTGAAGGTTATATAAGGGTGACTTGACTTATAAATTAGCAACTTTAGTAAAGAGTTCAAGTTCTCAAAAGTAAAATAAAAATTATGGAGTAGACAGTTTGATTGTTGAACTACGTAAAAATTATTGTATACTTTATTATAATTTTTTTATATTTCAAGTATTTGTGATTATTTTTTTACTTGTGGACTTGTGATTTTTGAATTAAATTGTGAATTAATGTTTAATCTCAAAAATTGTATATATTTTTAAGAGACCTAATGCACCATTTCCCTCTTAGATTTTTTTTTAACAATTATATTTTACATTTGACGAACTGGAATTTAAAATTTAAAATTACATTCTATTATAAACTAAACCTATTTTAATTAAATGTGGAATACGATCAATCCGAAATAACAATATTGATATTGGAACCAAATTAATTCAATTAACAACTACCTTACATCCTACCCTAATTAACCTATTTTAATTAAATGTGGAATCCGATCTACTCCATCATCCAGCCGCCACCCTTGCACCCCCCGCCATTGGCATTAGATCACCGTCGTCAATGTCTTGTCTCTATCGTTGATACACCATTATTTTTGTTGCCATCACATCACCATAAAATACAACTAAGTTTGGAATTTATAATCATTTAAATTAAAATTTATCCTAAATTTTAGTGATAATCATTAGTCTCCACGTACTAATATTTATTCACGCAATTGTTGATGTAGTTTTATCTAAAATCTTATATACCAACAAAAAAAGTATGCTTTTGATGAACAAAGAAAAAAAAAATGAATTTTTTTTGAGCACTCAGAATTTACCAATATAATTTTATCAAAGACAAAAATTAAAATGATACAAAGCCTGTGTTAGTACAAAATTTAGCCAGATGATAGTCTTTTAGATCCTCAAAAGAAAAATAATGAAATAATGACTAGCACAAAATAGTTCAAAACAAGGTGCCAGCTAAACCGGATCTAGCTGTGGCTTTCTGCATCAGATATGCTCTTCGTTAGATATGGTTTAGCTGCAAAATGTATGCAAAGATCAGTATCTTACATGATTTCTGTAATCTCACACGTATTATTTTTGTTTCTTTTTATCACAGCCACAAAACTAGGGTTTAACCATGGCTTTTATCCGCAAGAATACAAAACAAACATGAATTTTCTTTAAGAAAAACAATGAATTATCAAGGAATATGTGGCATCATATTGAAAGATTCATCATCAAAAGAAAATAAAATCAACAACGAAGGTCTCTTACATCAGTTTGCGCTTTTCCAAATCATAATCCTCCGGTTTTCCAAGTCATAAGCCTCTCCTTTGTTGACGACAATCTACTCCTTGATCTCCGTTTCGGATGATGGCCCCAGCTTATGTAGAAAATAACCGACGTTAGAACTCGCTTATTGCTAAATAACCTCTCCATAATAGACTACAGAGTACCGATATAACTAAGCTATTCTAAAGTTATCCAGATAACCCTCTAGAATATTATGTCATAATTAAATTTTGGTCATTTGATAATCTTGATATGACAAGAATCTTGTCGGTAAGAAACATTTCGACAGCTCCCTCTGGATTTGCTTAGCCACCATCCTCACCCTCCACTCACTATTGGATTTGGGTCAGTTGAAGGACGAGTAGAGAGAAGGAGGTGGAGGGAGAGGAGGAGAGGGAATCCCAATGGGCAAACATCGCAGCGTAGCGGTTCCGCATGCAGGCGCTTATGCCCTAGATTTGGTAGGGAGAAGAGGAGGAAATGGATCATATTAAAATTAATTTTATCGACACTTTGCTTTTGAACAAATACTTGTAATTATCGACGCTTCTAAAAACAAAAAAAACATCGGCTTTTTTGTCGCTTTATTAAAAATATTGATAATTACGAAAGTTAAGTGTAAAAGTTTTTTCTTAATGCCGGAAAGGTAGGACGAGTTAGCAGAGCGGAAAATTCGCCGGAGCACTATGTACCACATATCTTTCCCCTCCATAATGACATCACTCCAGAAGGATGACATGATTTTAGTTGAATAATGAATCACCAAGTAGGGCAAGATTTGGAAATTTCTTTGGTTCAGTGTTCATGCACATTTATACAACGATATCATGTAGAATGAATTCTAAAACCCCTATATGTGGTTCAACCCACTCCTTCCCACTTTGTTTTCAATCCATGGATTTCCTTGCAGATAGCAAGCCACTGTCTTTAACAATGCGAGCATCATCTCTGCTACTTGCTCTTTGTGTCCTCAAAACAATTTCTCAAGCCTTTGGCCTACAGTTTCAACAGAGGAAACCGAAAGCAAGCTCCGTTCGGTGGCACTATCTTCCACCAGTTCATGAGCCTCCACCGGCTGCTTGACTTCCGGACTGACCTCTGTCGCCATCACAAGACCTTCAGGATGATAAATTCCTACTGGGACTCTGTCGTCCCTGACAACGTCGAGTCCATCCTTAGGACCAACTTTGCTAACTACGGAAAGGTAATTAGCATCTCCAAAGATCAAGCCTTCATAGCAGTGTGTCTTGGATTGCTTCTTTCTTGAAATATGTTGACATGTTGTTGCTGGGAGAGTTTTTCTATGCTGTGACGAAGGACCTGTTCGGAGATGGAATCTTTGCGGTGGACGGGGAGAAGTGGCAACAACAAAGAAAGATCGTGAGTTAAGAGTTCTCTGGGAGAATCTTGAGGGACTACAGCATTGTAGTGTTCAGAGAAAACGCTGCTGAACTGGCTGAGATTGTCTCCAAATCTGCCAGGTCCAATAAGATGATCGATATCCAAGTTGTAGATTTTCTTGTGTCGCTCTTCAGATGATTTGTTTTCTGATCGTTCTGATTTAGAAATCGTTGTCTTGCTTGCAGGATTTGCTCATGAAAGCTTCCTTGGATTCGATATTTAAGGTTGGCTTTGGAACGGAGCTGAAGATACACTGTCTGAGTCCAGCAAAAAAGGGATGGACATCGGGAAGGCATTCGATGATGCTAGTAGTGTGTTATTGAGGCATTTCTTCCACTTCTTTTGGAAACTCAAGAAATTTCTTAATGTCGAGTTGGTAGCTAATATGAAGAAAAACATCAAATATATTGATGCTTCTGTGCATAAAATCATCGCCAATAAGTTAGAACAACAAAAGGCTGCACGGAGGGATGATTTGATGAGAGGAATGAGTTTACGTTTGACACGTACGCTATCACTGATAAGTGACCTCACTGTTCTTTGGCTTGGCAGATGATGAAAGAAGACATCTTATCAAGATTTTTGTTGGAAAGGAAGAAAAATCCTTCAAGCATGAGCTACAAGTACTTGAGGGATAATATCGAACTTTGTGATCGCGGGCATGAATACAACAGCAGGTACTCTGGCGTGGTTTTTTTACATGCTATGTAAGCATTCTGATGTGCGGGAGAAGGTTGCACAGGAAGTAAAGGCAGCAACCAACACAAAAACCCAGCATCACAGAATGATTTTTCCAAAACTTTAACTGAAGAAGCTATCAACAACATGCAGTATCTGCATGCAGCGCTATGTGAAATTCTCAGGCTATACCCTCCAGTTCCATTGGTAATACACATCTAATAAGATTGTACAAACTAGAGAGGAACATTAGTACTACTAATAAAAAACACCGATTTTGATGTGCAGGATGTGAAGGAATGCTTTTCGGATGATACATTACCAGATGGATTTGCAGTGAAGAAAGGGGATATGGCGAACCATCAGCCTTACCCTTTGGGCAGAATGAAGTTCCTTTGGGGAGAAGATGCTGAAGATTTTCGGCCAGGTAGATGGTTTGATAATAATAGAACTTTTCATGCCGAGAGCCCTTTTAAGTTCACAGCTTTTCAGGTGAGCTACAAGAATCCACACGGTTCGCGGAAATTTAAGCATTTCTGAAATGTTATTGTTCAGTCTTCGTGTCAAGTATTTAGTATTGTCTATTCGTGGTAAACAGGCTGGACCAAGAATCTGTTTAGGAAAGGAATTTGCTTACAGACAGATGAAGATTGTTGCAGCATTGCTAGTAAGGTTCTTCAGGTTCAACCTCTGGGATGAGGAAAGACCAGTCAATTACCGTAGTATGTTAACTCTTCAAATTGATGGAGGGCTTCTTCTCTCTGTTATTCATAGACAAAATGGCTCATGTTATCTATGGTTGTTATCAAAAGAAAGTCATTTTTGCTGTGTTGCTCTGAGTATATTAAATAAGGCCATCACTGTTTGTATACCAATCCGGAAAACATGTTGGATTTCTGACAAATTAATTTGGTCGAGTCTCTCCAAGTTAAGTTTGAATTTTGACATTTAGCATTTACCAAGCAAAAGGAACTATAAATACTTCCGACTATTCAAATTAATGGATCATATCTCTACTATTGCCTAATCATTGATTTGTGTTCATCTGATCCATCATCTCATTTGATGATAAATCATCCTGGCTGCCTCATTCTTACATCTCCCAAAGGTGACAGTCTTGAACACTGATTCATTCTCACCACTGGAGGAGGCATATACGTGATATCATCATATATATCAATCACTATTTCCTATTCACTGACAGAGTGAGTTCAGCAGTTGTATGTAAAGAAGCAATATACGGATTACAGAGGCAACCTGTAATACCCTACTGAAATAGACTTTTTAATTAAAATTCGATTTGAGGATTGGTATAGACTTTAACATGATTTTAAATAATTTTAGAATTAGATAATATAATTTTATTTTGAGACTTATAATTATATAAAAGTTAAGGGTCTATATCTAAAATGCTTGAGATTTTAAATCTCTTTGTGTCGGCCGCCACTTCAAGTGGTAGAAGGAAAGAGTTTAATTTAACTAAACCTACACCTATTTGGAATTATATGTATTAATTTGAATTCTTTACTTTACTCAAAAAACTTCAAATGGAGAGATTAAAAAGGCATCCGGAGAGAGAGAAAAGCTAAATTAGAGGAACAGAAAAATTGAAGGGAGAAATTTGAAGGTTGGAAAAAAATTAGAGGATGAAGATATGTGGAATTATATGGAGAATCATAAAAAGACTATGATTGCATCTGTTATTATTGAGATAAATAAATGAGTTACTCTAGTGCATATTAATTATTTTATACTTTTATAATTTATAATATTACTGTATTATGTGATTAATAATATTTTGAATACATGATTAATATTATATACATGATTAATAAAAATAAAAACTCTATTTCTGAAAATTTGTAAACTAAGTTATAATTATTGGAGAAAAATTTTGATTAATTTCTTAAAATATATCTATACTCTAATTATATGATGTGATTTTATTGGTGAGAGAAAATTTTGATCACGTGTGTATATATATATATATATATATATTTGTGAGAAGCTGGTTCAAATTTTGTGATAGTGTTATGTCAATGACATAATTATAGAAGTTAAGTGTGTCATTTCATATTTTAACATGATCTCAAATATTATGTATGTAAAATATGCATGTCCGACCATGGTTGATGCGAGAGGCTAACATGTTTTTGAATAAAATTTTTAAGTTGATTTTGAAATTATGAATATAATAAGATAACTTTGCTATTTGCTTGTATATATTATATTTTGATTATTTTATACTTTATTAAAATATAATTTTTAAGCATATATATTATTTAGTCTTAAAATTTAAATTATATTTTTTAATATAGATAATTCATTGGCTTACAAATTGAATTTTAATCAGCATTAACCACTCAATTTTACATTTGTAGTCTAATTATACATGTCATATTTTAGTAAAATTGAGATTATTTATATAAATTTATAAGTTTAAATTTAGAATTTATTTTTATATATATTGAGAATTTATTAATATCAGTTGTAAGTAATTATTATTTTATAAATGTGTATAGTGTGGTTATATTGTTCTTATAAGCATTGTCACCGACCGATTTAATTTGGATTTCGAGCATGACTCCATCTACTCTATTTCTCAAAGTAAATATTTATTTCACGTTGCCATTTGGGCAAAACCAAGCTAGAAATGGCAACGCTGAAATAAGGGAAGAATCAGAAGGCGAACAAATTCAATGACTTGACACACAACATACTTTTCACAAAAAGAACATGAATAACACTTATTAATGTCTATAAACATTTTGGACAAATATTGCTATTGAACTTGTCAGGAATAATCAATTGATGGCGCCGCAAGTCTTCCTAATTTGGTCAGATGATCCAGTGAGAGGGCTGATGTCGCCCATCTTCACCATGGCAGAAGCAAAGTCGGAGAAGAAAGCAACTTTATCTTTGCTGTAACTAGTGGCAATACCATCGGTCGATCCACCGTTGAAGAGAACCTGGTCAGAGTGAAGAAGGCCTCTTTTTCTGAAGGAGGTCCTTGAAGTAGTTGTTGTCGAACGAGTTGGGCGTCACCAGATCAAGAGGACCCAAGTTGCTGTTACCATTAGACACCGGGCAAGTGCGTCTTCTTGTGCTCGCGAATCCCCGATCGATGTTAGTGTCGTTGTATATCCTTCCTTTGAAGGTAGCACATTGAGCCTGGCCAATGGTATGTGCACCTGCATGTCATGATTCAAGATTAGAAATTCAAGTGTATTCTCGCAACAGGAGCCTCTATTCGGTTTAAGTTCGATACCTGACAGAGCCACCATGTCTCTCACATTGAGACCCTGCTTGGCAAATGAGGAGATGAGTGCGTCGAGGTTATTGAAAGCTATCGGTAGGTCCGCCTCGGCGAGGTCCTTATTTGCCGTTGTTTTGAGTCTCTCCTTCCGAGTTTCGCCGTCCATGACAGACCATTAACCTGTTATAGTATATGTTCAAGTGAAAGACATGGCCTCTCAGATTACAATAAAGCTAATGATAAAACTAGACATGAAATGAAAATAGTTACAAATCCAGAAGTATCTCAGCTGTAACAGCAAGAATATCAGCACAAGACACAACTCCGGGGCATGTCTTCTCTGCCGCTGATTTAATGCTGTCAATGACTTCAAAACCTCTCGCAGATCGGGAGTTCTGCAAGGCATTCTTCTCGCTAGTGATCGAAGGAGCGTCGTCAAGCAGAACAGACGCATCACATCCCTGCACCACCTTGATCAAACAACTTACATAACCAATCGTAGAATGATACATTTAGCCAATGTAGGATTAATTAGTGAACGTTGTAAACCTGCACGAAACAATCATGGAAACGCAGCCGAATGAGTGAGGTGGCCATCCGTCTCTCCTTGGCAATCGCACTTCTTACGACACTCCTTATCGTAGACAACGCTGCCGGACAGGACTTATTATAAAAGGTCGGCGTCAGCTGTCCCTCGGTAGGCACGGTGGACATGAACACTACCAGCACGGAGAAAGCAAGGAATGCAAGACGAGTGCTCAAGATTGGCAAAACCATTTCTTCTAACTTGTCACTATATCGCTGAAGTTGTGAGCGACAAGGATGACATGGATTGTATGTAGCACCAGCCAATTTATAGTGGTCGTATAGCCATGTTTTCAATGGATAAAGAATTAAGATAATGTGATGGATGTCAGCAGGCCATACCAACAACACGTGATGAACTTTGATGAATAATGGGAGTTTCCACCTTGGCGACGTAGCTTGAAGACTTGTCAATCTGAGATTTGATGGTATGAACGGAAGCAATTGAACTCTATGGAAGCGAGCCTTTATGAAGTCTTTGCCACCATATCATTACCGTGGCCATGTGGTAGGTGAGCGAAAATACTAAGATTTGAAAATCCGGGCAAAACCGAAATGTTTAACCCGAAATGGAAACGTTGTGATCAGTATTTATTTTATTTTCTAGAATTTGCGAGGACTCCGAGGAGTTCATCTTCTAAGATTTGCGAGTTCTTCCTATTTCTCCGACGGTATCTTTCCATCATTTACGAGGCTCTTCGACGAGCCGCTTACCGGCGGACCCTGCTCCCACACCCCCTGCCCACCTCTTCCCCCAGCTCCACACCCCTGTGGCAAACATCAACCGTGAAAAATGAGATTTTCCTGTAAGCCGATTCATCAAAGCGAAGGTTTCTTTTTAGACCTTATGAACTGATCCCCTACAGAAAGCAAGGGAGACTATTTCATGCAGTTTTAGATTGAACAAATTGGAGGGCTAAACCATTGAAAAGTTCTTTTCGGAAGAAGTCAAAACGTAGCAAACCGCAGTAGTTTTCGTGCGTTGGCCGAGAGCTAATAGGCCAAATTAAGTTTTTTTTAATAGAACATTACCATTATAAAACAACTTTTTTTATTTTAGAAATAATAAACTTAAATTTAAATATACAGTCTGTCACATACAAAAAATAAATATAACTATAAAATTAATTTATATATAAATACCATTATATATAATCTCAAACTCAAATATTCTAAACTCAATTGATAATGATGATTAATTACATTACATTATAAATAATAAATTAACTATATTTTTAAACTTAAAAATAGATTTTAATGATAAGTTAAATTTATTTATGTTTTTTTTAATTATTGAATGTCTTCGTATCTTTACGCACAGGGAGAGCAGAAGTGCGACATCTGCTACGTCAGCGGCGGCGATCGTGCTTTGCTGCGTGTGGGTGGCGGCGTCGGGGAGGAGGAGGGGAGGGGGGGGGGGGGGGGGAAGAGATATGTGGCGATCTGAGCCGTTGGATCGAGATCCGACGGTTCAGATGAACCGAGGGCATTTTAGTCAAATCCTTGTTATATTTTAAATGAATTAAATAATATTAGTACGGTTAAATTTTTGGTGTTTGGAAGATAGTGTGGTCAGGGCGAGGTGACCCTAGCCCTGACCCCGTTCCAAACGGGCCCTAAGTGTTCTTATATTAAGAGTTTTGATTATTCAAAATATAAATTATCACGCTTCATTTCGAAAAATTTTTAGGCTTAGATATATGATAATGTCATACTTTTATGAAACTAGAATCTCATAAATATTTAAGGCCAAAATCATAAATTAAAATAATTAATAACACACAAAATTTGTTTTATAATCCAAAAAAGAATCCTTGACAATACGATTATACATTCTCAAGTAATTTTACAATAGAGTTACATATCTATCAAGTACAAAAACCATCAACTCTGTTCTGAACTTACATATCACTTTAAAGGTTTAATTTATACTCAATAATTTAAATTTAGAGACCAAATTTGTTAAAAAATGAACAATATCATGTTTAGTGAATATTTTTAAATAAAATAAAGTATTCAAAAATTAGTTTACAAGAAAATTAAATAACTTTGAAAATTATCTAAAATACATGTTATATGAATATATGTTAAAATTCAACATTTAATACATATCAGACTTTAAAATAATTATTTTTCTCAATAGAAACATGAAATAAAATAAAATATTAAAATTAGTATCACCTACATGAAATAGGTTATACACACATTAGGTGATTTGACTTGCAAATAGATTGGCTCATTTGAAACCACTAGTAGAATTACGAATTAAGGTATTCTATAGGGGGTTGTAACATGAATATGTTGCTACTATGATATTTGTGGCAAAACTAGTTTCTAACAATAAATACATATAAATTTTTTATGACCATTATTTAAACCCAATGATAGAGCCAAGTATTAAGGGAGATAACATTGTCAAAAACTAGTAAAATATACAAATTCACAAGGCAAACTAAAAATCTTTGTTATAAGCATATACATGATTTTTACAAATTAGATATAAATAAAAACAAGTGTGTATTAATATTTAATAAATATTTCATAAGTTCATATCTTCAAGTCATGTAATCGTATATACATCACAAATACTTACAAGCTTATTAATAATGAAAAAAATTTCACAAATTAAATGTCACTTAATATTATTGGAAGTATTTAGCAAGGAAGTCATGACAAGTACAAAGAAATTAGTTCAAGTCTCTTCGCTTAAACCTAATCATTAAAGTGTATTAATACAATTATAACAAAAATCACAATATCACATAAATTAATAAGGTTAATTTAATTACTAGTCCAACTAAATCTCTTTTGGCCTTATTCTACTCATTCTAAAAGCAACAACCCGAAATTGCCTAATAACATATATTTTATTTGATAAAATGCCTGAGACCCCATTAATCTCATGATCAAAACTTGGAACATAAATAATCTAACTCTAAATTATGGACATGAGTTTCTAGAAATTTTAGGATGAAATTTGATGATACATCAAGTTGCCAAGTGGTGGTTTGGAGAATAGAATGTGCATGGAATGAAGGCGAAGCTGCCAACCAAGGTGACTTCAGAAGAAGAGTTCTGAACTAAATCTCTTGAGTTAGAAAAACCAATGAAGCCAAGCTCAAAGGGTCAATTAAAAATAGAAGTATCTAGACTAAGGGTTTGCTAATATACCGAGCCATCATGAGTTCAGTCACTTCGGATATAAATAAGCTCAATCATGTCTTAAAATCTGGCTAAAATCAAACTTACTAGATTCAGTTCGCTGACATTGAATTTGTAGTGCTTTTAGGAGTCAATTCCAAGGAATTTGAGACTAATCCCCCATTCAAAGAAATTAGGGAATGGTTACTTGAGATCATAAGATCCGAATATGTCAAATCTCTAGGAGCACAATAAATCACAAAATAACTGGATAGGTAAAGAACTATGATAGAGCCATGACAAGTATTTAGATCGAGTTTGGTACTTCAAACTACCGAGGTACTCTATTACCTACTTTGACAATTTGGTAGATAAATTCATGCCATAGTTTGTATCGCTGGTGCCTCGACAAAAGGATCTCTTTACTTTGTTGGTACTAAAGCAAAAAGAAGGAGAAATTTTGAGAGGATACTTAGCTCAATTCAACAAGGCTGGACTTGAGGTCACCGAGTTTGACAGTTCTATCATCCTTATAACTACAATAAATGGGATCAGATAGTCTTGGATAGCCTATGAGATAGTTTATCAACCTCTCAGAAGTCTCCCAGAGTTCATCTAACTAATCTGAGAATACATTGATGTTGAAGAAGTAATAATGATAAAGAAATAACACTTAACACTGATAAAATGAGCAAAAAAGAAATAATAATGCTATGCGATAGAAATAAATTATTTAATAGAAACAATCATATGAAAATTGAGTAGCCTAATGATAAGGATATTTTTGGGCAAAAAAAGGTAGAAAGAGCGAGGGTCAGTGCAATATTAGTGCTAAAAGATGCGGGCTTATGCGGATTGTGAAAATAAATGAATAAACAGGTGGTTTTCTAAAAATGTTCAGAGAAATTAAGCAATGCAACAACCAAAACGGTTTGTGGGCCTGTTTCAATCGGCCCTATGTTTGATCCAGCCCAACATATTTGCGCGCTTGACGAGGCTTGAGGGTCAGTTAGGGCTCTAAATTAAGATATTAATAAGGATCCTCTTCTGCTGCTACGATGACGTTTAGGCAAATTTATACACTATTGAAAGATTCTGAATATGTAATGATTTTTTTTTTTCACCAATAATAATTAAGTTTTTCATTCATTTCTGGGCGGAAGCATGAAAACCATTGGGAAAAATGAATATTATTAATTTCATAAATATGGTGGTTTACCACTAAATCCGCTCGCGCATTACACTGAAGTAGAATTATGCAGTCTATATAAGCAGCATCACGGAAACGCTGTTAAATGCAAACAAATCCTCTCTTTTCAAGACGATGTCTTCTTCCCTCCTCCTCATTGCCCTAATCTTCGTTGTTGCCGCTCCCTCCCTGGCGCGAGGCCGCGTCTACCAAGATGCTGACTCTCATCAGCTACGCACATACATAGTTCACGTGTTGCCGCCTGAGAACGTCGTCTTCTCCACCTCCGATGAGCTCAGGTCCTGGCACGAGTCTTTCTTTCCAGAGACCACCTCTGCTTCCGACGATGAGCCGCGATTGCTCTATTCCTATACCCACGCCTACAGCGGCTTTTCTGCGAGGCTATCCGAGGACGACCTTAAGGCCATGGAGAAAAAGCCCGGCTTTGTGAGCGCGATGCCGGAGAAGACATATCAACTTCTCACCACCCACACTCCCGACTTCCTCGGCTTGCACCTCGGCTCTGGCTTCTGGAAGCGCTCCAACCTCGGCAAGGGCGTCATCATTGGCCTTCTCGACACTGGCATCACCTCCGACCACGTTTCTTTCCACGATGATGGAGTCCCGCCGCCACCTTCCACATGGAAGGGGAAATGCGAGTATGGCGACGTATGCAACAATAAGCTCATCGGCACGCGGTATTTTGGTGGCAGACACTCCTCGTCCCGTTCCCGCATGAAAACTTTGAAACCTGCATCCGATTTCAGTGGTCACGGCACTCACACGTCGAGTACGGCCGCCGGGAACTTTGTGAAAGCTGCAAGCGTGTCCGGTCTAGCCAATGGCACTGCCGCCGGAGTCGCGCCTCTAGCTCACCTCGCCATGTACACTGTATGCACTATCATGGATTGCCCTAGCAGCGCCGTTCTTGCTGGCCTAGATGCGGCTGTGAAGGATGGCGTCGATGTCATCTCTATTTCCCTTGGCGGCGATCCAATAGATTTTGACAAAGATCCAATTGCCATAGGTGGATTCCGTGCTGCTGACAAAGGGATTTTTGTAAGCGTCGCGGGAGCTAATAGGGGCCCTGCGAGGAAAACAGTCACAAACGGTGCTCCGTGGCTACTCACCGTAGCTGCGAGCACCACCGACAGGAGAATAAAAGTCACGGTGAAGCTCGGCAACGGGGAGGAGTTTGACGGTGAATCTCTCTACCAGCCCAGAAATTACAGCTCTAAACCATTTGAGCTCGCCTACATCGATAACTCCACGTCCAGGGCTACGTGCTCTAGTTTGGATGGTGTCAATTTAGAGAAGAAAGTGGTTGTTTGTGACGGGGGTTCGACGGCCTCAAGGCTTGTGAAACAGGACAATGTGAGGGACGTCGGAGGTGTTGGCATGATCCTTGTCAACACCAAGTTAGAAGGGTATACTACTTTTGTCAATCATGATGTCCTTCTAACTTCGCATGTGTCCTTCAGGGATGGGTCCAAGATCAAATCCTACATCAAATCTGCAACGAATCCGACCGCGACTTTCATCTTCAAGGGCGCCATCCTTGGGAATGCGACGGCTCCAGAGATTGCTTACTTCTCATCAAGGGGGCCTAACGTGATAAGCAAAGGCATCTTGAAGCCCGACGTTGCTGGTCCAGGTGTCAATATTCTGGCTGCATGGCCAGCTGATTTGTCTGGAGCATCCGCAAAGAGCGATGATACCCGTGCCTTCGAAATGAAATCGGGCACGTCCATGGCGACCCCCCATTTGAGTGGTGTGGCGGCCCTGGTGAAGAGCGCGCACCGTGACTGGTCACCGTCGGCTATCAAGTCAGCAATTCTGACCACTGCTTACAACAAGGCCAACGATGGGCAGCCGATTAAGGACGAGCGGCACAAGGACGCAAGCATCTATGCTACAGGTTCCGGCCATGTGGACCCCACACGGGTAGCTGATCCAGGTCTAGTTTACGACATCCAGACTGATGAGTACATCGGCTATCTTTGTGGGCTTGGCTATGGTGATGACAGGATCGGTGCCATTGTTGGCTCTAAGGTTAGCTGCTCCAAGTACAAGAAGATTTCAGAATGGGAACTGAACTACCCCAACATATTGGTGCCGCTGTCTGAATCTAGCAAGGTTTCTGTATCAAGGACTGTGACGAATGTTGCGGATGCACGTTCCACATACAAGGCAGAGGTCCAGGCGCCAAAGGGCGTGACGATTACGGTGAGCCCGGATGTGCTGCAGTTCTCTAAGACGAATGAGAAGAAGAGCTTCAATGTGACAGTCGCATCGGAAGGAGCTCTGGGTGACGACTGGAAAGGGCAGCTCAAGTGGTCTTCAGGAGATTATGTTGTAAGAAGCATCATTGCCAATATGCCTCGATCCAGGCAATAGAATCGAAACTGCAATAGTGAATAATTGCGTGGCTTGTGTCGCATGACATAATCGTTTTTAAGTACCTTATTTTAATTGTTAGCAGGGGATTTTAAATGGGTTATGTTGTTTACTTTAAAAAGTGAATGCTTCTAATAAATTTAGTGAATGTGCGCAAAGAACAGAAGTGATCAAAATGGCTTTTTGCAGGAAGTTTGCTTCACATTGTTCTGTCTAACCAGGAGATTTTGCATACATACACTTTAAAAATTGGCTTAATAATTGTAACAACTTTTATATATAACAGATCATTGATTCGAGCTTTACCTAAAAATAAAAGTTTAATAATAAATCTCAGTGGTTTAAAAAAAGGTTTTGCATACATATGCTTGAATTGAAATATAGATTTTTTAACAAAAAGATATAGAATTCACAAAATCACAACATCATCATTAGCATCAATTGTTCTCTTATGCCATAATTTATGTTTCTATACAACGCAAACTATTATGAATCTCTATCTAAACGAGGGAAATGGAGAAAACAACCTTCCCTCTAGCCTTCCCCGGTTATAAATGCCCAAAAGCCTTCTTCATCACATCGTTAAAAAAGGTATGGCCCCGGAGGATGTGTTTCAGCCTTGATTTGCCCACTCTCAAGGTATGGCCTGAACTCTTCCAAACTCTCTCCGGTGACCGTCAAGCTCGAATACGTCGCCTTCGGATGAGCAGGACGCCATGTTATGTCTACAATCAACGCGTCTTCTTTGGCCACTACGAACGAGTTCATTCTATCTCCTGAAACGGAACAATCAGCACATCAACAAAGAAAATGCATTGCCAATTAATGCTTACCGATAGCGTCATAGACGAAATCAGACTTATCATCAATCTCTTCGCATTTCGTCGCAGTGTAGTCTATAACCCTGTCGACGGCCAAGCTCTCCACAAACTCCCCCTTGCCGGTGCTGCAACTTCCCACAACTTCAGAGGCATCATAGTGTTGCTTGGCAAGGTGAACAACCAATGTCCCCACGCCAACGCCTCCCCGACGACGAAGATGCTCCGTCCTTCGAAACCTGCAGTTTTGAAGCACTCAAGGACAGTACTTTGAAAAGCCAGAGGGAGGCTTGCCGCTTTTTCAAATGAAATATTGGCGGGCTTCATCTTCTCGGGTTCATTAAAGTTCTGCATGCTGCCATAGATTTCATCGCCAAGTGTTGAAAGCCGACGTCCGGGGCCCTCGGTCGATGACGACGCTGGCCATGTCACAACCTGGAACTGTCTGTTCAAGAGAAAATTTTCAGCTGCTGTTTCAGTCAAAGAACTGGGTTTAGTGAAAGGATTGATTTGTACTCGCTGGTACTGGGACCAAGAGCTGGTTGTATTGGAGAGCAGGGACTGGTACGTCTCCCAGTTTGAGGATCTCTTTCGGCCCGTATTCTCTATATAACCATTCCTGCTGCATGTCGATGCCCTGTGAGACAGGATGCTTATCTTCCAGCAGCTTCGAAGAGCAGAATTCTCAGAGTCCGATTAGATTAAGAAAATGTGGCGTAGATTAGCTCTGCACGCATTAATTAGTAGTTGGCAATTTTTGGATATGACTGAGATGGCGAAGAATTGATTGATAAAATTGAATAAACCGATCGAACCGAAACTAAATAATCGATTCAGTTCGAATTATTCGATTTTGTAAATCGAAATTGTATTATTTGATTTCGATTTCGGTTATTGATTTTAAAAAACCGTAAAAATCAAACCGAACCGAATTATATATATGTGTGTATACTAGACCACTGATTTTGGTTTTGGGCTAATCGGTTCACAGGCACTACTATATATATCATGGTATCAGCTGATCGGTTCGCCACTTCGCTGCTCTCGCCTTTCATTTCAACCCTAACCCTAAATCTCGATCATTCTTCTCTTTCATCCCTACGGGCTGCGGCGGGGCGTTGCACCGTATCGGGATCAGAGATTTCATTGCGCAATCGTCACGATGAGAAGAGTTTGGAAGTTCTCTAACAACCCGGCATCGCATAACCGTTACTAGACGTTTTGACAGTATTGATTTATGCCTCTTTCTTTCATTCTATATAGAAACCCTTACATCAATAGAGTATTTATAGATAACTGTGTTTGAGTCAAAGTAGAAAACTGACTCAAATAAGACTTCTACTAATTTAAGTCTTCTAGCAGAAGATAAATATAGATAAGGATTAGGCCCACTAAATTACTTCATAATATAATTAAGACTCTTCTGAAAATCCGGATTCGAGACACAATTAAGCCAACAATCTCCAACTTAGCTTGAATCATCTTATTCTCTGAATTTGAATCTTTAATAGATGTCTTTGTCATTACCTCATGGGGTAGGATCAACGACCTTGAATGTTGATCAAGTCTAAACAGAGCTTGAACTTATCAATCGGAATCACCTTCGTCTCAAATATAGGCCGTGATTGTGATCTTGGAGATTCTAGCCTAGGAGGCATCGGAGTCGGGGCTCTCGAATTGGCACTAACCCTTGAGGTGGTTGCGACTGTTGCTGCGGCATCATCAGCACCTTCTCCTGCACATGCCCATGCGCCTACGCCACTACCGGCAAGCTGCCAAACCTGATGGTGAAATCAAGTTGTCGAATGAGCGTCTTCGGCAAGAACTCCTGCCCCATGGCCGACATAGCCGGCACCGCCTCCGACTGCATCCCCGGCTCCATCAACGCCATCTCCACAAAACCAAATAGTGCGGCCCTAATTCCTGACACCGCAGCTAGGAAGTGTGATCCCCGTCGAGAAAACCCCATCTGCCGATCCCCACTGGAGAAGACGAACCCCAAACGAAAAGACACAGCCAGAATTTGGGATTTGTTTGGGGCGATGAGGGAAAAGGGATTTAGAGCCGAACAACCATTACTCTTTTACTTTCTGGTAATTTCACCATATCTCAAGTATGTTTCTTTTGAAGGAATCCATCTCTTCATTTATAACATCTTACCACTGAGAAGAATTCTTATCCTGCACTGTTTCTTTATAGGAAGAAGGATCACCATTATCAATAATTAAAGCAAAAACTACCATGTCTTCAAAATCATACATGTTAGGTGACTTTATGTTTCTTTGAGATCTTCGAAGTGGAGCCTTCTTAGAAATTTAACTCTTAGAATTTTCTTTAGAGTTGGGCATACCCTAAATATCTTTTTCTGAAGGAACTACATACTCCACCTCCATTTGCATTATATCGCTGGGACCTTTCTTGAGAGATTTTAACATAATACATTCATCAAATACTATATCTCTCTCAATAATTACATTTGAAATAGTAGAATCTCACAAACGATAGCCCTTGACACCTTTGGCATAACCCAGGAAAATACACTTTTTGGAACGTGCATCTAACTTATCCTTGACAACATGTACATAAGCAGGGCAAGCAAAAATCTTTAAAGAAGAATAATTTACAGGTTGACCAGTCCATACCTCTTCAGGAGTCTTAAAATTAATGACTGTTTGAGGAGAGCAATTCATAATAAAACATGTTGTATTGACTACTTCTGTCCAAAAATCTTTATCAAGATTAACTATACTGAGCATACTACGTGCTTTCTTCAACAAAGCTTTGTTCATCCTTTTAACCACACCATTTTGTTGAGATTTTCCTGAGATGATAAAGTGGCGTTTGATACCTTTATCTTTACAGAATTTGAGAAACTCTGTTAATGTGTACTCTCCGCCATTATCACTTCTGAGGTATTTGATTTTTCTGCCAGTCCTTTTTTCAACTGAAGTTTTCCACCATTTGAAAACAGAAAACACTTCGGCTTTATGATGCAAAAAATAAATCCACACTTTTCTGAAAAATTATCAATAAAACTAACAAAATAACGAGTACCAAATTTTGATGGAATAGGAGAGCACCACACATCAGAATAAATATAATCAATTAAACCTTTAGTGTAATGAGCACTAGTGTTAAACTTTACCTTGAACTGTTTATCATAGAGACAATGCTCGCAGAAATCCAATTCGCATGAGTTAAGGCCTTTCAGTAATTTTATTTTGTTGAGCTCACTTAAACCTTGCGACCGAAACGCATATACCATAAGTGAGTCATATTAGAAGAAGAAGCCTGAGAAATTGTTGCTCTACCTTCAACGGTTTTTCCTACTAACTCATACAAATTTTTATGCCTTAGGCCTTTCATCACTATCAATGAGCCTTTAGTAACCTTAAGAACTCCACCTTCAGCAGAATATTTATAATCAGCAGAATCCAAAGTACCCAAAGAGACCAAATTCTTTTTCAAATCAGGAACATATCTAATATCGGTAAAAGTTCTAATAATATTATCAAATATCTTAATTTTGATTGTTCTAATTTCAACAGTTTTGCATGGATTGTTATTACCCATTAAAATTAAACCACTATCATAGGACTTGTAGTCTTCAAACCAATCCTTATTAGAACACATGTGGTAAGAACAACTAGAATTAAGAATCCAAGTATTATGGTAACGATCAAAATTAGAACTAATAGAGAGAACATTATCAAAATCATCATCAGAACTCCCTTCAACAATTGACAATTGTTCTTTGACTTACTCTTTAGATTGAGATTCTCTTTCTTTCTTTGCTTTGAGCTTCCAACACTCTTTAATTACATGTCTCATCTTCTTACAATACCTATAGTTTATTTCTTTGGATTTAAATCTAGAATGACTTGTCTTTGATATTTCTTTGGTATGACCACTGAAAATTAATACTTCTGAATGTGACGCATCCCCTCCAATCTTTTTCAAATATTTATTAGATAGAAGGCAGTAGAAATATAATTAAATTTCAAATCTTTCCCATACATGAGAGTAGTCTTTAGGGGGTTGTTTGTTTTGGGATCAGGATCAGGATCAGCTCGTTTCAGAATTATTTTTTTTCTTGCAAAATTAATATTTATTATTTTATACTATTATTAAATTAAATTATTATAAAAAATTAAATAATTTTTTGAGCTTCAAATTATTGAAGTCTTAATTTTGATAAAAAGATATTAGTTTACAAAAGTGGTTCACTTGTCTTGACCTTGACCTTGACTTTGACCCCCAACCAAACGGCCCCTAGATTCTCAAGAGGAGGAGGTAAAGATAATAATAAAATAATTATCTTGTCTTCATCTTTAATTTTAACATCAATGCTTAACAATTAAGAGACTAGTTTATTGAAAGCATTAAAATGATCAAGTATATTCGTATCTTCTCTCATTCAAAAATTGAAGAGGTTCTGCTTTAAGTAAACTCAATTTGAGATAGACTTACTCATATATTATTTCTCCAGTTTTTTTCATAACTCTGAAGGTAATGTTTCATCAAGAAACGGATAGAGTAACTCATCGGTGAGACTGAGAATGATTGTGCTATGTGCACTGGCCTTCTAGTTTTTCGAGACACTTTCAGTGACATCTTTAGATTTGACATCCTCCAATGTGTTTCTCAACCCTTGTTGAGTAGAATTGCACAAACTCTTGCTTGCCAAATAGGAAATCCTTGTTTTTCATTGAATTTCTCTATATCGAACTTCGTAGTGGACATGTTGAACCAAGCTCTGATACCACTTGTTGCGCAAAATATCGATATCCACCACAATTCATGATATAGAAGAAAAACAGAAAAGAAGAAAAAATATCACACAAGGGATTTATGTGTCGAAGACGATCCAGAGGATATTGTATTGATGAGAAGATGAAGAGAAAATTACAACGATGGAGACGTAACTCCAATATCATCAACTCTCACAAAAGACTAAGTAGCCTAACCATCACAAGACGTCTTGAGAGTATTGATCTATGCCTCTCTCTTTCACTCTATATAGAAACCCTTACATCAATAGAGTATTTATAAATGTGGCGTAACTGTGTTTGAGTCAAAGTAGAAAACTGACTCAAATAAGACTTCTACTAATTTAAGTTTCTAGTAGAAGATAAATTTAGATAAGGATTAGGCCCACTAAATTACTTCATAATATAATTAAGACTCTACTGAAAATTTGGATTTGAGATACAATTAAGCCAATAAGGACTTTGTATTTTGATTCTGAACCATAGGTCTTCATGCTACCATCATTTATAGGACTTGATTATACCAAGGAAATTAATGGGAATGTACATTACTAACAATGCTTTTTCTCTTAGAGGACTTCACTATGCATGGGTAATAATTATGGAACAGGATCAGAGAACTGACCTACTTACCAAACAAGAGTGCTTAAACTTATGTGATGTCTTATTTTCTCCCAGATGAATGTGTGAAATGGGTTTGCTTTGATTTTGTGCAAGATTAATTTGAGAGAAGGAAGGAAAGAGTAAAAAAACTTTGTCGGATGGAAAATATTAGTTGTTTTTTGCTTGTCTGAATATCTCACAATTTCAGTTTTTAATGCTCATTTGCGATTGGAATTACTGGAAGTGCTTAATTTTGCTGAGAATTACTTGGGAGAAGTTTAAGATTGGAATTACTAGCAATGCCTACTTTCTCAAATATTTGTTCTATAGATTATAGCTTTGGAGCATTCGCTTCCTCATGAATTGAGGTAGTGTAATTTTATCATCTTTTCTCGTGTGTGCAAGAGATTTACTTGCATTTAGGCCAACTGAAGTACCTTTTGCCTGAATCCACTTTGAAAGAGAAAGTGCTTGTACGTGATAAGGCTACCTACTGCATGAAGACAGAACTTCAAATAAATCTCCAAATGGATGCAGCGGAGAAAAGTGCACAACAAAGCCCTAACAATGGGCTCTTCATTAGCGGATATCTCTAAATTTATAATTATGGATATTTCTGAATTTCAGACAGCTAGAGCTTATGCAGTATTGCTCAATTTGGTTTTTATCAATTTAAAACTCTGAATTATTTATTTTGTTGCTGTCCATAATTGAATTCAAGTGGAGGAACTAAATAATATGTATTGATGTTGGTTATACACGATGCTACTGTGGCAACGCTATGTTACCGCTGCATTTCTGCATTAGCTCTAGTAAAGTTTCATATTATAGGTATTTTTCAAGTGCCGGAATTAACAGCGTTTTAATATTAGGGCAAATTACGTACACCCCTATAATATTCTTTAATTATAAAAAATTTTCCGAAATTTTCGTAATTATTTACACCATCTCTTTTTCAAAATATTTATTTATAACTTCCGGATTGTTATTTAATCAAATTTTTCTCCAAAAATTTCGATTTTACCCTCCGTAATTTTTATAATTAAACTCCTAAAAAACTTATTTTCTCACTCCCACTCTTTCTTCCAAAACATTTATAAATAAATCTTTGAAATATTTTTATTTATAAAAAAGTCTAATGTTAATATTTTTCAAAAAAATATTTATAAAGGAGCGGCAAGCGTCGATGCCGGAGGCCGGTGAGCACGCGAGTGCCGACACCGGAGGCCGGCATGCGGGGGCGAACGCCTGAGGCTGATGCGCGAGCATGGACGTCGGCCGGTGAGGGGGCGGGCACGGCCGACGAGGGATCTATTCGTAAAATTTAGTTTTAAAATAAATAAAATTTGGACTTATTTATAAATAAAAATATTCAAGTGGTCTATTTTTAAATATATAAATATTAAACTTGTAATTTTAAATTTTAAGTTTTAAAATCTTCAATGTCTTTTTTGTAAAATTTTATTTAAAATACGATAAAAATTTAGACTTATTAATAAATAAAAATATTCAATGGGTCTATTTATAAATATACAATATGAAACTTGTAATTTAAAATTTTAATTTTTCAAACTTTCAATGACTTATTAAAATTTAGTTTAAAATAAATAAAATTTGAACTTATCTATAAATAAAA
>RXID01011010.1:1649601-1827413 GCA_005019695.1 Trichopus zeylanicus subsp. travancoricus
AATTCAAAGGATTTATTTGTAAATTCAAAAATATAAGATTTGTAATTAAATTTCTTATGTATGGTTTATTTGTAAAATATTTAAAATATTTAAGGTCCTTTTATAAATTTTCATATAAAAAATATTAACATTTGGATTTTTTATAAATAATAAAATTCAAGGTGCTTATTTGTAAATATACAAATATTAGTGTTTATTATAAAATATTTAAAATATTTCAGCTCCTTTATAAATATTTTTTTGAAATATTATAAATAAAAATTTGAGGGGCTTATTTGTAAAAATAAAAATATTTCAGCTCCTTTATAAATAAAAAAATTCGAGGGGCTTATTTGTAAAAATAAAAATATTATGATTTATTTATAAAATTTTTAAAATATTTCAGCTTCTTTATAAATATTTCTTTGAGAAATATTAACATTTGGACTTTTTGGTAAATAAAAATATTTCAAGGTTTTTTTTGTAAATGTTTTCAAACAAAGAGTGGGAATGAGAAAATAAGTTTTTTAGTAGTTTAATTGTAAAAATGACGGAGGGTAAAATCGAAATTTTTGGAGAAAAATTTGATTAAATAACAATCTGGGGTGTAGATAAATATTTTAAAAAGGGGAGGTGGTATACGTAATTACGAAAATTTCGGAGGATTTTTCGTAATTAAGGGATATTGCCGGGAGTGTATGTAATTAGCCCTTAATATTATTGAAGTGTTAAGTTAGCACTGTAAAATTTTGTAATATTAACAAAGGCGACGATTGAGAAAATTTGTTGCAGTGAATCCTCACAAGACATAAAGCTAAGACAGATGGGGAGGATGCAAGTTGCTCCCTATCTTCAAAGTATGGACTTTGTGCTGCTCCTCGAGCAGACGACTGATAACGCCATGACTGGGAAGCTTCGATCCTACTGGTAATTATCTATCGACTCCTCCGAATAATGCTACTTATGCTATCAAAGGCATTATGGTGCAGTCCTACTTTCGATTATTATACAATTTTATAATAAACCTAATTAATAATTACAATTTAGTGTCCATACTTTTCGCAAAGAGGTTTAAAAATGTCTTTTTTCTTCTTTCCAAATCCAAGAATTTCAATACAAATTCATGTCAACTAGTCACAAATAATGATAAACTAAATTTTTAATCGAAACATCAAATAACATAATGATTTCATCAATCATCAGAATATGTCATAGAATAAAATGAAATAGAATAATTTATTTGCTTATCTGCATCATAATAAATCTAAATCATAAGTTTTTATTATTCACCAAATAATTTTGTTATAACTTCATTTTCATCTTTCTTAAATTATTTTTTTCCAATTGTCAAATCTATCACTCCCATAATTTTGATTTCTCTCTATTTGAATCTCTCTATTTTTTTACTTTTTTTAAAAAAATATTTTTTAGTAAGGAACTACCTCCATAATTTTGATTTCTCTCTATTTAAATTATTTTTTTCCAATTGTGAATTTAAAAAAATTATATATCTTTAAAAAACCACCCGTCTTGTACTATAAATTTACAAAAAAATATCTCCATTGAAATATTTAAAAATATATTAATTTAATTTAATTTAATTAATTAAAATTAATAAAAAGATCAAATTATTCTTACTTAATATAATTTTATCAATTAAAATTAATAAAAAAATGTATTAAACTATTCTTACTTGGTTTTACCTTGAACAACTATGAAATTAATATAAAAATAACTTATCTTATCCTTTTAGGAAAGATCGAGTATGTGATTTTGATAAAATTAAAAATTAAAAATTTAATTTTGTTAGAATAGTTGACCAATATTTGTGAACCGAAAATAAAATTAAATAAAAATAATTTTTTTAATATTAATTTAATGATAAAGTCAAAATAAAAATAAATTATTTTTTAAATATTTTAAGTTAAGTGATTTTTGGTAAATTTATAATATAAGTCGAGTGATTTTTTGCTAATAATGATAAGATATATATTTTTCATAAATTCACAATAAGATAGGTGGTTTATTGCTTTTTTTAAAAAAATACTTACCAAGTAACTATTTGTCTTATTGCAAATTTATTTAAAACTAATTATGTTATCACTATTAGCAAAAATTATTTGTCTTATACCAAAATTTATAAAAAATCACCTCACTTAAAAATACTTAAAAAATATTCTATTTTAATTTGATTCTATCAATTAAAATTAATATAAAAGGTTCAAATTATTCTCATTTAATTTTAGTTTAAATAAATATTAAATTAATATAAAAATAATTTATTTTATTTTCGTTTTTATGAGAGATCGATTGTTCTATTTTATAAAAGTGAGAATTTTAAATTAAATTTTGTCAAACTAGTTGTCTGATAATTATAAATTGGTTATTGAAGTAAAACTGAATGAAAATAATTTGGTCTTTTATATTAATTAATTATTAAAATTATATTAAAATAAATATTTTTTAAATATTTTAATTGAAGTGATTTTTTATAGATTTATAATATAAAGTGAATGATTTTTTATTAATAATAATAAAATAGGTAATTTTTCATAAATAAATAATTTTTTATCAAAAAAAATTTTAATTATTTTTTTCTCTCCCTTCTCTTCCGCTGCCCTCTCCTTGCTGTCCTGCCAACGGTAACATGGCCCTCCGACAAAACGTAAAGTTTTAAGTAGCAGGAGTTACTAACTTCGCATCCAAGTCTTCCACGTTTTATATAATCTCATACGTGGCGTACATGGTCCGGACCGAAAGTTTAAGCATTTTACATATAAACCCTGCCTATTATTCAATTATAAGCAAAGCCCAAAATAAAATTGTATATTCTAATTCTAGAACTATTTAAAATCATATTAAAATTCATAATAATCCTCAAAATAAATCTGATTAAAAATTTAATTGGATTGTTATCACATTTGGTTCATGTTTTTCCCTAAGCATCCAAATGGGCCCTCATTTAGTTCATGTTTCATTCCAATTTATAGTATCTCGTATCCAGTACGAATAATATTTGTTTAGTTTTTCTCGTCCCAAGGACAAACAGCCCGTAAACAAGTTGGGCTTAATCTAAATATGAAACCCACTTGAACCAAACTTGCATTCTTTAGATTGAGGTGGAGTCAGAGCTTGAGCTTTTCGTGGGAGCAGTCAAAGTCAATTGCCCAGCCTAGCTCAAGTTTTATGTGTCGTGTCTGTTCCTCTTTGTCGCCCTGCGAATGTCTCTCACCCAAAATAAATGTCTCTCCGGAATGTATGAAATTTAAACAAAAAAATGTTGCATAAGATATGAACCTTGTGATCAACACAGTAAGGCCTATGCTTAACCCCATCACCACTCGGCGGATTTTCCAAAAATACATTGTGTTTGAATGCTTGTTGTCAAAATCACCTTTCATAAGAATATGACTCCAATCAAAGATTTAAATTATGGTTAAAACTGAATATGAGTCACGATCAAGTTTGATCAAAAATTAAACTCAATTTAAATTTAAATTGTTAAAAAATTCACGTTGAAACTAAATTCAACTAAAATAAATTGAACGGATTAGATATTTAGATCAAAATTAAGTAAAATTTATCAAAAATATTGGTGGAAATGAAAAAAATAAAATTTTATAAATTGGTCCTTGATCGAATTTTTTTTTACAAATAAATTTCTAGGATGACAATTTTTTGCAAAATGATTCATGAAACTTTTTAAATTATAAATTGATCTCCACGAAATTTAGGATTTACAAATATATTCTAAGATGATAATTACAGGTTAATTTTTATAAAATCTAGAGTTTACAAATAAATTCTTCACAATTCATATTTGCAAATAAATCTCTGAAATATTTTATTTTTACAAATAAATATTCCATGAAATGTTAAATTATAGCTTTAATATTTATAACTTTACAAATAAATTTCTCAAAAAATTTTATTTACAAATAAATTTAAATTTTGTTATTTTTATAAATAAAATTTTACAAAGAGAATCTTGGAAGATTTAAACTTTGCAAATAAGTTTTTTTAATAAAAAATATTTGAATTTCTTAAAATCATAAATTGTCCCTTGAAGATAAAAAAATACGAATAATCTCTTATATTATGTAATATCACAAAATGATACAAATTTTAAATCTCACAAATTGTATTTCAGAATTATATCCATATATTTAGCATTCAAAATATAAAATCATCTCGCGTCCATTGAAAATTCAAAAGGGAGAAGAGATTGATTCTATTTTGTTATCCTCTTGACTATTGTAAAATAATTTGTAGTCATGCAAAAAAGAGGAGGATGAGAAGCTCAGAGAGAAAAGGTTGAAGACCATCAAAAGCAAGTGAAAAGAAAATTGAAGGCTAGCTCTCTCACCAACAGCCATCTCGTCCCAAGTCGGGATAGGACCAATTCTGACTAGAATAAGGTTAGTTCTAGCTGGACCTCCACACATTTTCTTTGCTCCTATACTAGCCTGTCATCATTATTGTGCCACCTCCTTGGACCTTCCCGTTATTTAAGTAGACTTTAAAATTCTGCTCTAATTTTAAGTTGAACTCGTAATGAATCAAATTTAAATATTAAATAAATTAAGCTTAAATTTTAATTAAGGACCAAATAAGATTTAGGATAAATTAGAGTTTGTGAATAAACTCTTCGAAATCTTTTGTTGGCAAATAAATCCCTAAAATTTTTTGTTTTTGTAAATAAATTCTTGAAAATTTTTTGTTTGCAAACAAACTCAAATTTTATTCAAAAAAAAAAAATCCCGAAAGTCTCAAAATTTTATAAATAAATTTTTTTTACCAAAAGCCCTTAAAATTTATAAAATTATATTTTGGTCTATATTTTTTGAAAAATTTTACAAATAACCCTCTGAAAATTTAATATCTAAAAGTAATATATATTTTAAATAAAATAAATTCGAATTAATGATTTATATACCGTACACAAAAGATAAAAATACAACCAAATAAAATTTCATTATAAATCAGGATCCAATAATATTTTAAATCCAACCAATCAGAAATTTGATTTTGATTGTGTTCGAGATCTATAAATTAATAAAGATCTTGTAAAAAAAAAACAATGGATACAAAGGTCAAAACACGGAAAGGATCAAGCCATCGTAAGAAGGAAAAAAAAAAAAAAAATCATCCATTGGAAGGGGGACGAGAAAAAACGTTTGGTAATTCCTCGTCCTTCTCTTTTCTTCTTCTTCTTGGCCTTCCCCAGCAAGATTCTCCCCGCTGTCCCCCTCCTTGCCTGAGCCCCAGCCTCACCGATGACCAAGTCCTGTCACCCCTCGCCGGCCCGAGTCCACCGTCCTCTTGCCTCTTCCCGGCTCTGCCTTCAGCTTCACGCCTGCACAGCTTGTCTGTGAGCTCCTCGGCTGAGTTTCGCCCTATTCTATTTTGTAGTCCACCGCCGACCTGTCTTCAATTCTCGACTCCATGATGCCAACACCTCACCAGAGACCCTCAATTTGCCACCACCTCCCTAACCCTGCCCTACACCATTCGGCTAGCCTGGCTCCTCGCAACCCGAGCCGCACCAACCCCTTTGCTGGCTCGAGCCGTCTCCGGCCATCCCCAATCCTGGATCCACCCTGCAGCCCTCATCGCCGACGAGGCTCCACCACATGTTCCCTGGCCTTGCCACAGCCAGCTCACCAAACTCCCACTGCCAGAGCTACTCTCCCCTTCATCGGAGATCCTCTCCCTCACCTCTAGGCTGATCCCCGATGATGTCCCACTAGCGTGCTCGTGAGGAGCATGTGAGTCGCAGCTCACCGCCGCCACAACCGCCTCTTGCCCTCTTGAACTCTACTCATCGCCAGCCTCGTCCTTCCCCCAGTGATCTCCCTCGTTTCCTTTGTCACTTGGTTTAGCGTGCTCGTGAGGAGCATGTGAGTCGCAGCTCACCGCCGCCACAACCGCCTCTTGCCCTCTTGAACTCTACTCATCGCCAGCCTCGTCCTTCCCCCAGTGATCTCCCTCGTTTCCTTTGTCACTTGGAGCTCGTTACCACAAATAGCCTACTGTTGAGTTTTAGGTGTTTCAAACTTAAATTAGAATTTGAGTTAAAGTAAGAATCCAAAATTGGATTTAGATTTATGATTAATTTATAATGTTAGGATTTATAATTAGAGTAAAATTCAGACCCAATAAAAATCTATAAATATACTATAATATATAAGGGTTAGATGTGATATAGTATTAAGGTTGAACTAGAGAGAAATAGAGAAAGAGGAATAGAGAGAATAGAGAGAAGAGAAAGAGAAAGAGTGTCAGCTATCGTGTATGGGTCTTTCTAATGCTTCTCGGTGGTCTCTCGTGGTGCTCTTTTGGAGATTCATTCTGAAGGTAGTTGTTGAGGCTTAGAGAAAGAGTTTAGTTGAGTAAGAAAGAGTGAAGTCTTTCTTATATACTCTTATAAAAGCCTTTTCTTCTGATAGTAAATCTCTTGCTGCCGTATCTTGTTATTTTCTTTTATCTTATATTACTTCTCGATTCTTATGTTGTTTGAGAATAATGTGATTTGTGAACTTTCTACTGCGAATCCCAACAATTGGTATCAGAGCTTAGGAGCAAATAACCAAGATGGCAAAATCCTTACTCGAGGATTTTGACGGCAAGATAAATTTTACCTTATGGCAGAAGAAGATGAAAGCGGATCGAGATTCGAAGAAAATTTGAGGGTTGTATCTGCAAAATTTTCATCCCTCTTGGCTAGAGCGAGGCGGTTGACACCGGCAACGTGGCTACACGTGACCCGGCGGCGACACAAGTCTAGCGGAAGCGGCCGGTGGCGCACGTAGCGCAGCAATGCGCGAGCAATGCGCACCATTGTGCAAGCTGGAGTTCTGCTAGTGTGCGGCTGCGCAGTGCACCAACGCACAGGGCAGCGTGGGGGCCATGCGGGCTACGTTGGGCGCTAGTGCGCGAGGCAGCGCAGGGTTGCGTGGGCCGCTCGGGCGGCGCAGCCTGTAGCGGCGCGTGACCCGGCACGATGGCGGGGGTTTGACAACGACCGAGGGCGGCGGTCTGGCAATGACGACCCAGCATGGCCGTGGCCTAGCGGAGGCGGGGGCACTGGTGATGGCGGCAAGTGATATGGGAGAAGAGCTCGCCACTGCGGACTATCTCCATGGTGAAGTAAATCTTGGATTTGGTGGCCGTGACCTCGTGGAGGGCAGGAGGCTGCTATGGCAACGATGAGAGGCAGCTCGTGTGCTCCTCACATGCACACCGGTGGGCTTTGGGGTCACGAGAGCACAAGCTGATGTGTGGGAGACTGGAGCGGTGGTTGTATGAGGACCATCATAGGTTGGAGCTCAAGAGACGGATGATGGCGACGGCTCGGCCGGTGGAGGGGCTTGAAGTGGTGACGAGCACGGTAGGTTGTGCAAGTGCACGTAGGTGGATGGTGGAAGCATTAGTGGGGTTTCTCCTCCAGGGAGGCCAAGGTTCCGACGACACGAACCAAGGGCTGCAGCGCAAGCGCAGGCTGGTCGAAAGTGGCCGGGGAACCACGAACTCACCACCTCACAGTCATGGAAGCCTGAGGACTGTCGAATTATGCGGGTCTGGCACGGGCGCGAAGGAGCTCAGTGCCCGTGAAGCCCGCAGAGGAGGAGAGCGGCTCAAGACAGTGAAGGCCAGTTGCTAGGATACAAACCCAGTGAGGTAGTGCTCTGGTGATAGGAGGCAGTGCTCGGGAGGTCCGGCAAGTGGAGAAGGCAGTGGCTGTTGTGTGAAGCCGTGCGGGAGCAAGAGGAAGAATGAGGTCAAGAGTGAATTCGAGGTTGGCTCGAGTTTGCATCTTGCGATTAGCTGAATAAGCTAGTAGTCTAGGGCCAGGGGTTGGATGAGAGATAACGACTAAAGATTCGTGATGGTGGCACACACGAGTTCAAGCCAAGGTGGAGATTATTGAGTTTTAGGTGTTTCGAACTTGAATTAGAGTTTGAGTTAAAGTAAGAATCCAAAGTTGGATTTAGATTTATGATTGATTTATAATGTTAGGATTTATAATTAGAGTAAAACTTAGACCCAATAAGAGTCTATAAATATACTATAATATATAGGGCTTAGGTGTGGTGTAGTATTGAGGTTGAACTAGAGAGAAATAGAGAGAGGGGAATAGAGAGAACTAGAGAGAGAGGAATAGAGAGAATAGAGAAAAGAGAAAGAGAGAGAGTATCGGCTCTCGTGTGTGGGTCTTTCTAATGCTTCTCGGTGGTCTCTCGTAGTGATTTCTCATGGTGCTCTCTTGGATATTCTTTCTGAAGGTGGAGGCGTTGCCGATGCTTAGAGAAAGAGTTTAGTTGAATAAGAAAGAGTGAAATCTTTCTTATAGACTCTTGTAAAAGCCTTTTCTTCTGATAGTGGATCTCTCGCTATCTTATCTTGTTATTTTCTTTTATCTTGTATTACTTCTCATTTCTTGTGTTGTTTGATAATAAGGTGATTCATGAACCATTCGTTGCGAATCCCAACAGCCTGCCGGGCCAGATCCGGTCGAGACCGGCCAGATACAACCATGAACTTGAAGAGGTGAAGAGGTGGCTAGCCATGGCTTGAGGGACAAGAAAGGGAGGCTAGAGTTCTGAAAAAAAAAAAAAAAAAAAGGCTATGGGCTCAAGGAGAAAGGGCAAAAATAAAAAAAATAAAAAAATAAGTTGCTAAAAATTTTTTTTGTTAGCAATACTTTATCTCCATTTTTGTGTTATTAATCACTGTGATCATCTGTGGTTCATTGAGTGACGATGAATCTCTATTAATTTTACAGTCACTCGTGGTTTTGTATATTGACGGATCTCTACCACCAACCTAAGATTAACCCACATACTCCCCCAAAAGTCAACTCCTATTTAGGGCTAGTCCGCAGCTCGCTCAAAATTAATTTTGAACTGACTAGTCCTACGAGCTTGTTAAATGTCTATTCAGACTAAGGCCAGTTTGCTAGTTCATTAAATATCTATTCAAACTAAAATCAGTCCGCGAACTTGCTAATTGTCTATTCAGACTTAGGCTAGCTTGAGAGTTTGCTAAATGTTTATTCGAACTAAGATCAGCTTGTGAGCTTGTTGAATGTCTATTCAAACTAAGGCCAGGACACGGGCTTGCCGAACGTCTATTCGAACTAAGACTAACTCGGGAGCTTGCAGCTTAACTTTAGTGTGAATAGATGTTTAGCGAGTCCGCGAACTAAACTTAGTCTGAATTCAAATAGACATTCAGCGAGCTTGCAACTTAACTTAGTGTGAATTAAGCTCAGCATAGGAATTTGTCAAATGTTTATGCAGACTAAGACCAGCTTGCGAGCTCATTGAATATTTACTTAAACTAAGGCTAGCCTGTGAGCTTACTAAATATTATCATGACAACCTATGGGCTCTTAAACTAAATCGATTAAATTCACATTAGACTTAATTAAAACAAATGTGCAAAACTAAATCAATTAAAATAGACCTAAATTGATCAAATAAATAAATTAAAACTTAAATTGAACAAGATCTAAAACTCAAATTAAATTGATCTAAACCAAATCAACTCAGACATGACCCTAATTGGGTTCAAGTTGAGTTAATTTAAGATCAATTCAAATCAAATCCAATTAGGATCAAAAGAAACTTAAATTAAATCCTATTTGAGTTAAATCAAGTTCAAATTGAAGGGTCAAACTCAAAGTTAAACCAAAACCAGATCGAGCTTGAATTGAAACTAAGCTAAACCAAGCTAACTTGAACTTGAGCTAAAGTCCATCAAGATATAAACCTGAATTCAATAAAGGTCTAACACAAAGCCACACTCAAACTAAATCAAATGAAATTAAACTCAAACTAAAATCGAATTTTGAATATTAAACTGAGTTGAATTAGATTGAAATCAAAATTAACACTACTCCAACTAAGAGTTAATGATCAGTATTTGACAAATATTCTTCTAATAATCAATGCCAAGCTTGGTGAATTGAATATATTATCAATACCAACAATAATTTTGGGAATGAATGTTTCATGTAGTTTTCCTGTTCATGCTATAAAGCATCAGTGCGAACCCAATCACCAAAGGTTTTGGAAAGAGAAAATTAGAATGTATCAGTATCTTTTAGGAAGGAGTTAGTAGATCATAATTCAATCAAGTTTTAAACATCGAGTTGAGTCAATTCAGACTCAAATCAAAATTGAGTGTTGAATATTAAATTGATTCTAAACTATCCTGACTTGAACTAAAGCTAGTTTAGATATTGAGTTAAATTGAATCCTATTGGGTGTGCTAAATCTTCGGTAATACTCTAAGGGTATAAACAATGAGTGATATTATCATCCTGACTTGAACCATAACTAGTTCAAATAAGAACTAAATTAAGTCAAACCGAGTCCCGTTAGATGTGTTATAAAAGCCTTTCGCAGTACTCCAAAGCTATGCACAACTCCACAAGCAGTGGGTAACTACTTTCAAATCGATAAATTTATCGCTTACGCCACACAGGCTAAAAAAGTACTTCAAAACCACATAAAGTTATTGCTTATGCCTTATTGGCTATAGAAACACTTCAAAATCAATAAAGTTATCGTTTACACCTCACAAGCTACAAAAATACTTCAAAACCAAATAAAGTTATTCTTTACGCTTTCAGACTCATAACTAAACCAGTTTTCAGGCTCACACTTAGCTAGCTTTCAGATTTATACTCAACTAACCTTCGGGCTCACATCTAGATCAACCTTTGAGCTCACATCTAGGCAAGCCTTGGACTCATATTTCGGTAGTCTTCAGGTTCACATTTAATCAGCCTTCAAACTCGCATATAAATTAGCATTCAGGCTCACACTTAGCTAGCTTTTGGGCTCACATCTAAACTAGCCTTTAGACTTACATTTAGCCAGTCTTTGGGCTCGGATCCAAACTAGCATTCAGGCTCACATCTTAACCAGCCTTCGAGTTCACATCCAAGTCAGCCTTCGGGCTTACACTAAGTCAACCCTTAGGTTCATATCTAAGTCAACCTTTAGGCTTACATTCAATTAGCCTTCGGTCTTACACTAAGTCAATTTTTAGATTTGCATCCAAGCTAGCATTTGGACTTACACTTAGCCAACTTTCAAACTCGCATCTAAGCTACCTTTGATCTTACACTTAGCCAGCCTTTGAGCTCTCATCAAAGCCAACCTTTGGGTTCATACTCAGCTAGCCTTTGGGCTTGCACCCAAGTCAACCTTTGGACTCGCATCCCATCAGCCTTTGGACTCGCATCCAAATCAACCTTTGGGCTTGTACTTAGCCAACTTTCAGGCTCACATCCAAGCTAGCTTTCAGGCTAACACTCAGTCAACCTTCGAGTTTGCATCTAGGTCAGTCTTCGGACTCGCACTCAGTCAATCCTCGGTCTTACACCTTTAAACCAACTTTCAAGCTCGTGTTTTAGCTAATTCTTGAGTTTGCAATTTAAAGCCGGGTCACAGGTCCACTTAAAACTATCATAAATAGTCAAGAACCCTCAAATTAAAGTATTAAATATGAAGTAACTCAATCATATTAAAATTAAATTCAACCAAAATAAATAGACAAAGGCCCAAAAAAAGTTAACTCAAATGGATCTAAATTATTCAAAAAAATAGACCAACACCTAAATTGAATTAACCTAAACTCGAACTCAACTCCAATTAGACTCGAGATGGGTTAATTTAAAATCAAGTTGAGTTCAAATTAAATATAATTCGGATTGAACTAAGCTTAAATCAAACCCTAATTAGATTAAATCAAGTCCAAAATAAAAAGATAAACTCAAAGTCAAATTAGAATTAGGTCAGGATGAGCCTGAACTGAAACCAAGTTAAGTTAAATTAACTTAAACTTGAGTCAAAGTCCAGCAAATTCGGATTCTATAAAGGTTTAATACAAAGTCAAATTCGACTCAAGTTAAATGAAGTCAAACTTAGACTCGAACCATATTAGTCCTGATGAAACTAATTAGGGTCAAACTGAGTTCCACTGAGAGTACTAAAACTTTAGCAATACTCTAAGGTTATAAACAAACGGTGATGTTGCCACTTTGACCTGAACCTGAATTAGTTTGAATAAAACTAAGTAAGGTCAAACTAAGTCTCGTTGGTGTGCTACAAAAACCTTTAGAAAAGTTAACGACCAAAGCTATATCCAACTCTATAAGTCGTTAGTGATGCTATCAAATCAAAGAAATTAACAACCAACACATTTAAAGCCATTGGTCATACTTCAAGATAGTCAACCCCAAAATTTGTTGGTGACACATCTTCCAAGCTAAGTCAATGCAAAAGTATTGGCAACGATTCAAATCGAATCGAACTAAGGTAGAATTGAACTCACTTAGTTAGTCGGGCACAATACCTTATTCAAACGTAGTCAACAGACAATACCCTCCAAGTGTCGGCCACACTTTAAAACTATACTCAACCCCCTAAACCGTTGGTGATGCTATCGAGTCAATAAAGTTAACCAAAAATATGCTCAAAGTCGTTGGTTACACTTTGAAGGCAGTTGACCCCACAAACAATTGATGATATGCTATTCAAGCTAGTCAACCCTATAAATAGTTAATGATGCATTCTTCAAATAGTTAACCCCACAAGTAGCTGACAATGCACTCTTCAAGATAGTCAACCCCATAACTAGTTGATGATATACTCTTTAAGTTAGTTAATCTCACAAGCAGTTGGCAATCCTTCAAATTAGTCAATCCCAAAAGCAGTTGATAATATACATTTTAAGCTAGCGAACTCCAAAAGTAGTTAATAACTCTCCTTCAAACTAGTCAATCCCAGAAGCAGTTAAAAATGCACCCTTGAAGCTAGTCAATCCCCAAAATAATTGATGAGGTACCTTTCAAGCTAATTCAACCCCGTAAATAATTGATGATACATGCTCTAAGCTAGTTAATTTTAGAAGTCGTTAAATATGCAGCCTTTCAAGCTAGTGACCCCAGAAGTAGTTGGCGACATGCTCCTTCAAACTACTCAACCCCAGAAGTAATTAATGATGCACTTCTTCAACATAGTCAACTTCAAAAGTAGTTAATAATGTGATTCTCAAAGCTATATTTAACCCCATAAGTCGTTAGTGACGGTACCAAACCAAATATAGTTATTGCCTATGCCTTATCAGTTATGAAAATACTTCCAAAACCAAAGAAGTTATCGCTTCCACCTTATTTATTGTGAAAATACTTCAAGATCAATGAAGTTATCACTAACGCCTTATTAGATAACGAAAACACTCTTAACCTAAATGAAGTTATTCCGATGCCTTATTAGTTAATGAAAATATTTTAAATCATGAAGTTATTCACTGATCCTCAAAACTATTAGAAATACTTTAAACTTCTCCTATTTTCTTTTATGTCCCATCGGACGATGCCATCAACATCTGTCAAAGACAGAGTCAATCTGAATCAGATGCTATGTGGTCTAGGACAAAAGAGCGGGATAGAAAAATACATCAGAGCTTCTTCTCCACTTCTTCTTTCTCTTTTTTTTCTTTATTTTTTTCATATTTTCTATAATTCCTTTCATGTTGACATTCATTATAAAGTAAGGGCATACTTTTTCTTAAACTATGTATCATCTCTTAAAATCAATCAAACGCTTTCCTTAATACATGTATTATCTCTTAAAATCAATCAAATGCTTTCTTTTTTTGTGTCTTTATTTTATTAGATATGTTTCTTATTTTAGTAAATTTTTTATAATTATTGGGGTAATTAATAATAGGAATTTATGTGTATTGAAAGTCAATATTCTTACAATATTTGATAGTGCAATTCAAATTAAAACAAACTCTGATTTGTGATTTGAGGTCACTTCCGGGATCTTTATTATCCCGGGCCGTCAAAATCGATCCTATAGATCTAAAATCTATTAATGATCTAATAAGAACCCAATAAGCATTGGATCCAAGATCTATTTAGAATTTAATAGGAACCTAATAAGAGTTAGATCTAAGATCCATTAAGTATCCAATAAAAACTCAACAAAGGGTTAGATTCAAGATTCATTAAAGATTCAATAGGAACCAATCAATAATTGGATTCAAGATCTATTAAGAATCCAATAAGAACCCATTAAGGATTAAATCTAAAATTTATTATTGATCCAAAAAAAATACAATAAGAGTTTAATCCAAAATTTATTAATGATCTAATAAAAAGTCAACAAGAATTAGATTCAAGATCTATTAAGGATTCAAAAAGATCTAATAAGGATTGAATAAAGATCCAATAAGAATCAAGTTCAAAATCCACAAATATTTAACATAACGTCAAATTCTACTTGAATTAAATTAAATCAAACTTAAGCAAAAGTATAAAATCGTTAATAATACTTCAAATCTTAGTTGGGTCAACTGACATAAACCAAGATAACGAATCACATGCTAATATCAAGAAAAGCCATCATTATTACCAGCACTAATATGAATTTTAATCATTATCGGTGCTAAGTAATTAGCACCGCTAACAATTGATAATTAGCGGCGCTAAGATAATTAGCATTGCTAATACGGCTATAAAGCCGACATGCCCCCTGCAGCCCGACATCCTCCCTCGGCCTTTCTGTTCCTCGCGAAGAGCCACCAACGACCGCCGACCATCGGCCACCAACACTGCTGGTTGTTGTCTGCCCGCTGGCTCCTCCTCCTCATCCTCTTCTGCCTCTCTCCCTCTTGTCCACCTCAAAATCCTAACCCCTCTCCTCCGCTTTGACTTCCTTGGCACCACGTCCTAAATCAGTGCCACCGATTCCTTGGTTGTTGAGGCGGTGCTTTGTTCAGGTTTGAATCTGTAGGGTTCTAAATTTTTCATTATTTCTGAGAATAAAGCAGAATCCAAACTATGAAATTTTATTGTTGAATCGGGATGCCAACTGTGAACTAGTCTTAAAATTATAAAAAATTGAAGAATCTATGGTGATTCAGTGTAATTTTGTTTTCACATCTCAATTCCTTCACTTTTTCTTCTGATTTTCTTGATTCAATCTTGAGAACTAGTTACAGTAAGTCTTTTTTGTGGTTTGGAATGCTTGTTCCTTCATCCTGCTTGGTGAGCTTTTTGGGCTATTCACATGGATCAATTAATCACTTCAATTCCATTTATTATGTTCTCTTCTTTGTTTTCAACTATGAGATTATTTGTCATGATATGCTTTCTTTCTTGGATTAGGGTTTGCACAATGACTGATCCTTAATTGGATTTTAAAATGCTTGCTTCCACCTCCTCGCAGCTTGTGTAAGTGCCTAACTTTTAGATTGAATCTCTTTAGCATTTTGCTTTCACTATTCTTCTTCCATTTGGTGCTGTATCTGTATCAAAATTTGATCAAATACGGGAATCTTTATCATATATGTACATGCATTACAAAGTTTTCAGCAATGACTCGTGTGGATTGTGAGCATTCCTGATTATAGAGCTTCAAGTAATGGCTTTTGTTATCAAAGAAAGCAGCCCTGCAATCTGTCATTGTCAAAGTGCAGTGTTTGGAGTCATAGCAAGGTAAACATTTGAATTCAGTCGAGCTTTGATATTGCCTTTTAAAGTAAAGTTTGATCATCTTACAATTGCACCTCAACGATATTTCTGATTTTTGCATATTGATACATAGCAAAAGTTGATATGATCCATTTCGATTGTCCAATTGGATATCGAAGTCATATATTTGTAAAAGTGACATTGTTTATCCATTTATGTACTAGTAAATAATTCTTGCAAATATTGAATATATTAGTTATCCTGTTAGTAGACTCTGAATTGCTTGCAGAAGATGTTACTTTTTAGTTTTGTACATGGAGATTGTTTTGAGGAAAAAGTAAAAAGAAAAAGTCTAACTAAGTCTAACAAGCTTCAGCAGCAATGTTAGAAAGGCAGAGAACAGACATATCCAACCAGATCATTTAGCTGAGGTGAGAGGAGAACATGAAATAAGAAACACAACAAGATATATAGAATTCTAATATCTTTTTTGTTATAGTTCTTTGAAAATAAAATTTATTAGCAACAAGAATACATGGATGCCATCATATAGACATAGTGCTTGGTGTCTTGTTGCTTGTCATGGATGCCAGTGATTGTTTCTTTTCATGTGTTCCAATAGACTTTGAGCTCTCCTTACATGGGCACTGGATCCGCTAGCAGAAGGCATCAACAACAAATAAGTGTTATCTGCAAATACACCGTAGAAGTTGTATTTGCGTGTCCTTATAACCATCAAAGAAGATGATGATGCTTTATTATGTATTGGATTGTTTGTGATCTCAGGAGACAGAAGAAGATGGGCCAGAGAAGGACCTAAGAAGCAAAGGGCTGTCTTATTCCTGTATCCTGCATGCTTCACATCAGCATTGGAGTTGATTGCTTAGCATCGGTTCTCGATTTGAACTTGCGATGATCTAGCTTCATGAAAAAATAACTTTCTATCTATATACAAGTTTGTATAGGAATATTATGTTGTATATATAAAGAAGTCTAGCAATGGTAGGAATTTCTTGAATGTAATGAGTTCAAATAGAATTACTTGTATTGCATATTTTAAGACCTAATCAATGTAAATTATTTTATTACCTTTCATTATTTTCTGTTGCACGAAAGTTCCGTCCATCCCTATCTCTGAATCAAATGGTAATAAATCAAAATACTGTAGTAATGCGACTGTAGCAGCGCGAATCATTAGCACCACTAACGACATCGGAAATAAATACTTGTAATTATTGTAGTGTATCCTTTATGATTATGATTTCAAATTAATCAAATTATATTTTTTTTCTTTGTATTTATATTTTATTAATTAGGTTTTTTATTTTATGAAATTCTTGATAATTTTCAGGATAATTAACAATAAAGGCTTGTATTTATTGAAAATCATGTTTTGACAATATTTGATTATACATTCAAATTCAAATTTTATTTGTTATTTTAAGATTATTTTTCAAAATCTTTTAGCTATTTTTGACGGTCAATCGCAACTCTATAAATTTTGGCACTCTTACTTAGACTTTTCTTTAATCTATGGAAAATATGTATGCTGTGTAAACTAAACAGCTTATAGTATTAGTCGGCCACACATTGTAATCTAAGAACCTAGCGGCAATGACCCTATCATAATGATCAAAGGGAAGAATGAAAGGTACAACATGAACCCAAACTTCATCTATGTACTAAACAATGATTTTGGACTTGCAAAGGGGCTCGCCATAGGGGATAAGCACCAGGATTTGTATATATGTACATAGGGTTTTTGTTCGGCTAGTCCTCCTCCAATTACTCAATACTTTTCCTTCTTCAAGTTAAAAGCAATCCTAACCCTCGTCATAAATGGGTTCACCCAAAACTCTGCTACCTTCAACTCTTCTTCTATTATTGTATCAATTATAATGAATTCGTATCACATTGGATAATTGAATAAATAAAATTCGATATATATAGTGAAAAAATTTATATCATATTAGTTTAGCTTTTGAGATCATTTGACGTTTAACTCATTATATTGATTCAATTTAATACTTTTTGGACTCTCTCAATAAATAATATCAGAGCTCTAAGTTTAAAATTATATAAATTTTTAATGTCAAAATTATCATAATGATGCAATTAAATCGAATTATATGTTATTCTTTCTTAAAAAACTGAAAATTAAGACAAAAATCTATTTATATGGGTCATATAGTGGAACTAATCGAGTAAAAGAATTCTTGATTTAAAGTATTAGAAAATTAATGTGGCTCGATCACATTTAAAGAACGAGATTGTTATGGTGTTAGTTATGATAAATTATTCGCACATCGGATAATTAGGTGAAAAAAATTTGATATATAATAAAAAAACTCATATTTTATCAAATTTTTGAAATAGTTTAACAATTGATTTACTATATTGGCTTAATTTGATACTATTTGAATTCTCCCAACATCCTCCGACATAATTCAAACTTGAAATATTTGAATGCAACTCCGAAAAAATATGTATATATTGATTGGTTGCTATAAACGTTTTAATTATATATATGTTGGGGAATTCTCTTTTCCATTCAAAACAAAAATACCAAGACACATTTTACGCTTGACATGTAAATACCTGACATTGGGTATTCTACTTTATATGGAATTTGTTGGAAAAGTTGGTGGGAAAGGACCCCTTGTATTTTTGGGAACAAAGGAAAACTTTAGGTGATTAGTTGCAAGTTGTTGGTGATCATCCTGGTTTCACCAAGTTTATGACAAACAGCATTAAAACAGACTTGTTGGCATCGGTGTTATGTGTGATTCGTACTGGAATCTATTGTGTTTTGCCTTGATGTTTGATTTTTTTGGGGGGGGCGGGGTTGGACATGGGGGTGGACTTCATCCTGTTTGAACAACTATTGGACATGGGGGGAGGACTTCATCCTGTTTGAACAACTATGTAATAATTATTTCCTATCCACAAATTGCTAGAAATCCATGTCTAACACTTACCACCACTCGACAGTATGCGATACTATCATGAGTCAACATTTTCACTTTAAATAAGACATTTTAATTAGTTATTTTTCTTTTGAGTCAGTCAAAATAGTTAGTTGTTATTCTTTAAGCTGGTGTGAGCTGTTCTTTAGCTAGCTATCTTTTAGCTATTTAGTTGCTATCTTATCTCAAAGTTGTTGAGTCTAAAGGCTATAAATTTCATTGATCGTAAGCAATAAAGACATCTGAGAAAATTTCAAATTTTGTCTCTTAAATTTTACTGTCTAGATTTTATTATTATTTTTTTGTTATTCTTTTCACCTCGGTAACATAGACAAAGGGCGAGGTAGAGAACAGGGACAAGGTCGAGGTGGACCCAGCAACGTGGATTGTAAGTGGTATCAGAGTCAGCAATCGCCGATGATCAACATCTCCAACGACCTGAAGGTCAAGTAGAGCACCTGAGTTCAGGTCAAGAAAGACTCCTTAAGCAGCAGATGGAAGGACTGATGGTGGCCATGAACTCCCGGTTAGAATTGTCGGAAGATGGGTCCGTCGATAGGAATCGGGGGCCACACGGACAGGGTGGTGTCTGAAATGCAGGTGGATTTGTGATTTCCAAGCTTGAAAAGCTTGATTTGCCCTGCGATGATGGCTCAGAAGATCCGACTTTATGGATTTGTCGAGCAGAGCAACTCTTTGAATTCCAAGGGACAACTCTGGAAGATCAAAGTCAAGTTGGCAGCATTCCACTTGGAAAAAGATGCTCGGTTACGGTACCAGCGATGCAAAAACCGAGGTCACTTGATCACTAGGTCACCTGGGAGGGCACGAAGGTAGGACTGTTAGAATGATTTACTGTTACTGAATATGAAGATTTCTTTAGACTTATGCAAGCTTAAAAAGATGAGTATTGTTTTTGAATATCAAACCTAGTTTGAGAAGCTTCTAGCATAGGCTGGCTCGTTAATAGACAAACAAGAAGATGAATGTTTTATTAGTGGGCTGAAAGATGGGATATAGGCTGATGTGAGAGTCCAAAACCATCAAATTTGACCTCAACCATTAGGCTAGCCCGGACATATGAAATCAAGGCGCAAGAAGTGAGGCGCTCAACTAATCCAGCGTTCTCTTCTCTGGTTCGCGACTCCAACAACCAATGTGGCACACTAACCTCTATCGGTTATTTGAGTTGATTAGAATTAAATTTATTTGGATTTAATCAAAATAGAGATTTGAATATTACTAAAATACAAGAATCAATTATTACTTCGTAAAATCATACATTTGATTCTAACCTACCCGTCTTCTTCCTTTCAAAATTAGTCGACTAGTTTATATGAATCAAGACCCGTGATACCTCTCTATTGATTAACCAATTTTTCAATCGGTCGACTGGTTCTATTAAACTAATACTAACAACACCACTTAGTGTTATAATGTCAGGTGTGATGAATTAGTTCTACATCGGATATTTGATAGATAGAGTCCAATATATATAGTGAAAAAGACTCATATCTCATGAGTTTAAGCTTTTGGGATGATTTGGTGTCTGGCTCACTATATTATTCTGGTTCGACACTCTTTCGACTTCCCCAACAAGTGGTATCAGAGCTTCAAGTTCAAAACTCTGTAAACTTTTAAGATCGAAATTACCGTGATGATGCGATTGAATTGAGTCGCATGTTAGTTTCTCTTAAAAAATTAAAAGAATGAGACAAAAACCTGTTGGTATGGGTCATACGGTGGAACTGGTGGAGTAAAAGAGTTCTTGATTAAGAGTGTTAAAATTGATGTGGTCAAATCACACCTGAAGTGGGAGATTGTTATAATGTCAGGTGTGATGAATTAGTCCCACATCAGATATTGGATAGATAGAGTTCAATATATATAGTGAAAAAGACTCATATCCCATGAGCTTAAACTTTTGGGATGTCTTGGTGTCTGACTCACTATATTATTCCGGTTCGACATTCTTTCGGCTCTCCCAACAACTTAGTCCATCCACCAATTTCTCAACCGATCGTTTGGCTCGACTAAGGTTATGTGAAAATTGGTCGATGAGCCAATTATAAGATTTTTTTTCATGAAAAGGCTCTTGACAAAATCATAATATAACCTAAACTTATCTGTAAATAATTTCTTTATAAATTTAATATCTAAAGTGGGTGCATTCAATCTCAAAACAAATTCATTCCAATCTCATCCAATTTCAAAATAAACTCATCCATATACATTCACAACTACATCCATGATTCAAAGTTTCAAATAAAAGAGATTGAGATTTAATCTAACTTGATCTCTCCATATACTATATATACCCTTGTCAACATTAGAAGGAAAAAAAAAAGAGAAAAATGAGGAGGATATTAGAAATTACAAAAAAACGAATTGAAACTAGTTTAGACAAGCAAAATGATTCTTGCTGATCAATTGGTACTTCAATTTATTGACTAGTTGTGATGAACAAGACCTGACATAACTCTTTGTCCGTCGACCAGTACTTGGTTCATTAGAACTGATCGACTGAACCAGTCGATCAATTCTGATAAATCAAGACTAGAACATCCTTTGTTGGATAATCGGTACTTGAACTAGTCGTCTGATTCAGATGGACTTGGAATGATATCATTTCGACTGGTCGATCGGACTCTAATTGGTTATTTGCTTTACTCATAAAAAAAAATGATGAATTGGGTTTAAACCAAGCCTTGATCGATACAAATCGGGTCAATCTGGATCAAAGCAGGTTCAGATCAAGTCAACCTGAAATCAAAATAAGTTCAAATTGAACTTTAATTGAGTCAAACCTCATTCAAACTAAACCATAATAAATTAGAATTAAACTCTAATTGAGTCAAACTACATTTGAATTAAATAAAAATAAATTCAAATTAAATTTTAATTGAGTCAAATGATAGTCGAACTAAATCAAAACAAGTTCAAACTAAATTCTAATGGAGTTAAACCATATTCGAACTAAACCAAGACAAGTTTGAATTGAACTCTAATTGAGTCAAAACCATATTCAAACTAACCAAGTTTGAACCGAATCCTACTTGGGTCAGCCAACTTCGAACCAAATCTTAATTGGGTTAAGCAAGTTTGAACCAAAATCAGGTTAAACCATGTTTAAATTGAGCCCTAATCGGGTTAATTTGAATTCAAATTCGAACCCTAATTCAGTCGAATTAAATTCGAACCGAACCCTAATCGGGTGAAACTAAACTCAAATTTAGATCAAAATCAAGTCAAACTTGAACTAAAATTAGGTCAAACCTGAACCAAAACCAAGTTGAGTCAAACCAACTTGAACTTAAACCCAAGTCAATTAAGGTTCGAACCCAAACCTAATTTGGATCCAACATGGGTCAAACCTAGATCTATTAATAAGTTGAATCTAGATTCATCAAGAACCTAATCAGAATTGGATCCAAGATTAATTGGGATTAGTCGACAATAAGTCCAAAGTCGTCAATAAGACCTCAAATTTAATAGATAACATACCTAAAAGATCATCAATTATCGAATTAGGAATGATCAGTATAAAACCAAGGTGGCTAACAATTTCAAACTAAATTAAAGTAAATTTGAACTAGCTTAATCAGTGAGTTAGACATCTTGTTCAAATAGAGTCAACTATATTTAAAGTCGTCGGTCACACTTTAAAATTAAATCAACTCAAAAATCAATGACACTTTAAACTTAATCGACAACATGCCAAAAGCCTATCAATTATCAAATTAGAAATTATTAACAAAAGTTAAAGTACTAATTATTTTCTCAAATAAAAAAGAAAAAAGCCAATTGATAACAAACACAAAATTATCAGTGATATTTTAAATTTTATTAGAAGTCAATTGACACAAACTAAGACAATCAGTCACACCTTAAAATTTATCAAAGTTATCAACATGCACCAAGAATCAAATCAAGTATTCATCCAAATCAAATTTCACTCAATTAAGTGCATGAGAGTGGAGCAGCGGCAAGTATTAAGCTTTTACCCACTTCTTTTTTTGGTTCATATTCTTTATAATTATGAATTTAAATTTTTTAAATTATAAAGTGAGGATATATGTTTATTTAACTTATGTATTTTTTTCCCAAATCAATCAATTATATTTTCTTTATATCTCTACTTCATTAACTATATTTCTCGTTTTAAGAAATTTTCGATAATTATTGAGATAATTAATAATAAAAATTTGTGTTTATTAAAAGTCATATTCCTATAATATTTAATAATAAATTAAAATCACTCTTAAAATTTAATTTAGTATTTTGATATTATTTTTCGAAGATTAATTTTGACTCCACGGATAAATAAGTTTTCCATCTCCAGAAGTCACGAGAGCAGGGACTGTATTATAACCGTAATGAGAAGTACATAGTGGGTCACAAGTGCAAGAAAATTAGTCTTTATTGAAGTTAGAGGCCGGGGCATCATCTCGCAGCTTTGTGCAATTCACTCAGATCAGCCTACACGCACAAATCACGGGAAATTACTGACTGATGGGCTGGGTTCCTTACTCATTGAGTTCAACAATTTGTTTGAAGCACCCACAGGATTGCAGCACCACGCTCTCATCACAGTATGATTCCCCTTCAGCCTGGAGTCCAACAAATTTGTGTCCGACCTTACTGACACCCGCACTTCCAGAAGCAAGAAATTGAGCGATTGGCGGAGGAGATGCTGCCCCAGGGTAAAATTCGGCCCAATCAAAGTCCATTCTACTCTCCGGTACTGCTGGTACGAAAACATGATGGGAGTCGGAGGTTTTGTGTGGACTATCGGGCACTTAACCGAGTGACAGTGTGAAAGATAAAGTTTCCAATTCCAATTATAGACGAGTAGTTGGATGAACTATACGGTGCTAGATTCTTCACAAAACTGGATCTTAGGTCATGGTATTTTCAAATTCGGATGGAACCTCATAATGTACATAAAACGGCCTTCCGGACACATCACGAACACTTTGGAGTTTCTAGTAATGCATTTTGGGCTCTCTGATGCCCTATCTACAATTCAATCCCTCATGAATGAGATTTTTTAATCTCATTTAAGAAAATTTATTTTGGTATTCTTCGACGACATCCTAGTCTATAGTATTACGTGGGTGGAGCATATGGTGCATGTTCGAATTGCATTTTCTATTTTGAGAGCTCATCATCTTGCAGTTAAGAAAGAAAAATGCCAGTTCGTCCAAACCCAGGTCAAATACTTGGGACATATCATTTGTGAAGATGGTGTGAAGGTGGATCCAGAAAAAAATAACAGCAATGGTGGAATGGCCGAAACCTGCAACTATCAAAGCTCTTGATGGGGGAGGCGGGGAAGGGATTGTTGGGTTTGGGACTAACAGGTTATTATCGAAAGTTTATTAAGGTTATGGCAAAATTGCAGCTCCTCTGATTGACATGCTACGAAAAAAATGCTTTTTCTTGGTCTCAAAAGGCGGAGGAAGCATTTAAGTCATTGAAACAATTCATGATTCAGGCACCGGTTTTAGCGTTTCCAAACTTTCATCTCTTGTTTGTAGTGGAGTGGAATGGGTTAGGAGCTGTCTTAATGCAAGAACAACGACCGCCGTTACTTGTTTCAGTACCACCTTGACGGGAAGAACGCATTGCTGTCCCACATATGAAAAGGAGCTGATGTCCCTCGTTCTTGCAGTAGAAAAATGGCGACCTTACTGGCTGGGACGTCATTTTGTTGTACGAATTGATCAACGCAGCCTCAAATTTCTTTGGGAGCGGCGGATAATAACAGAGCCTCAACAAAAATGGCTTCTCAAGTTAATGGGTTATGACTTCATCGAATACGAGAAGGGCAAGAACAACATGGCAGCAGATGCTTTATCAAGGGGGGGCACACAAGGGGAACTCAATGTTGTCTAAAGCCCTTTGCCCCAGTGGTTGGAGGCCATCAAGGCTAAAAACTAATCACACCCGAAGCTGCAACGAAGCTATCGCATATATGAGCAGGGAGAAGCTGTAGGGCAACGGGAAAACCGGAATGGTATAATGTTATTTAATGAACGAATTGATGTTCCCTCAAACTCAGACCCCATTGCAATTATCCTTTAACAAATTAATGGTGGTGGGCATAAAGGATTTTACAAGATTTTTCATGGAGTAAAGGAAGTGTTTTACTAGAAACAAAGGAGAAACATACTAAAGAAGTATCTGATAATGAACCAAGATTAAAGCTAAAAATAAAACTAGTAAATTATTTTTGTAAAGTAGTATTTTTTTTTTTAACAAAATTGATGATATAATAATTTAAAATTTGAAAAAATAATTAATTTTTTATAATAATTTAATTTAATACCAGTATAAAATAATTAATATTAATTTTTTAATTAAAAAAGTCAATCGGGCTAATTTTTTTTTTAGTCCATTACCAAACCATGCCTAACAGACTACATCACAAAATTGACAACCGAAAACAGTTTAGTCTTCTCTAACCATTGCCTATTCCTACACAGGTATAGACTAATATCTCTACGGACTTCATTGATGGATTACCCCCATCAAAGGGGAAGATAATTCTCTTTGTCCTAGTAGATTGGCTTTCCAAATATGCCCATTTTATTCCATTGTCCCACCCTTACACTGCATCGAAAGTGGTACAGGAATTCTTGTCAAAATGTATTCAAACTCCATGGCATGCCGGGTTCTATTGTTTGTGATCAGGATTCCACTTTAAGTGCTTTTTGGAAGGAGATTTTCAACTTTCAGGGAACTAATTTCAATTACAACTCATCCTACCACCCCGAGACCGACGGGCAAACTGAAGCAGTGAAGCAGACTCTTGAAATGTACCTACGCTGCTTTACTAGTTCCAGGCCTAATGAGTGGGTCCATTGGATTCCTTGGGCTGAGTTCTGCTATAACACAAGCTTGCATGCCTCTACTCGCAAAACTCCCTTCGAGGTGGTGTATGGAAGAACAGCGCCCAACTTGCTCACTTATATTCCTGGCACGTCAAAAGTTGAAGCTGTAGATCAAACGCTTCAAGCAAGAGACCAAGTTATACAGGATCTAAGATGCCAACTTCAACAAGCACAAGCCAGAATGAAGAATGCATATGACCAAGGTAGAGTGGAAACGGAATTTGCTGTTGGAGATTGGGTATATCTGCGTCTGCAACCTTATCAGCAGACTTCTTTAGTTTTGCGAAGATCACAGTAGCTCTCTGTCCTAGATTTTATGGCCCATATCGTGTGCTAGAACGAATTGAAAAAGTGGCTGACCAGCTTGACCTTCCACTAGGGAGTAAAATTCACCCGGTTTTTCATATTTCCATCCTAAAAAAACAGTTTGGTGTAACAGATACGCCTGATTCTTTTCTTCTTATAATGACAAAAAAATCGGGTCACTTGCAACCTCAGCCTATAGCACTTCTGAATTCTCACAGCAGACGGCATAAATGCGAACTACTTATTCAATGGCAAGGACTTCTTACAACAGATGCTACATGGGAGGAAGAGCTCACTTTCAAAGAAAATTTTTCAGATTTTTGTGTCTCCGTGAGGATAAGGACCATTTCAACGGGGAAGGAATGCCACGAGTCGGCATTTTAATTAGATGTTTTTGTTTGAGTCAGTCAAAATAGTTAGTTGCTATTCTTTAGCTGGTGTGAGTTATTCTTTATTTAGCTATTTTTTAGCTTCTTAGTTGCTATCTTATCTCAAAGTTGTTGAGTCTGGTTAGCAATAAAGACATCTGAGAAAATTTCAAACTTTATCTCTTAAATTCTACTGTCCAGATTCGTTCTTTTATGTTATTCTTTTCAACTCAGCGACATTGTCCGAGGGTGAGGCAGAGGACGGAGACAAGGTCGAGGTGGACCCAGCAAGCAAGTATAGTAAGCAATAACTCACTCAACTGAGACTCCTTCAAATTGAACTAACTGCTTTGTATGCTTTCCGGTCTCTGTAATGCATCCGGTCAGCAGTTCCCAAAATATCTATGGCTTTATCCTTCGTTGCTATCTAAGTGGATATATTTATCAATGTATCTGCTGAGACTGATCGGGTGAAGATGTCCTTAACTGATTAGTAGTTGAGTAGAGAGTTTCACGGTCATGACATTGGCTAAAGAAAAACTTGCTGCAGTCCGAACATTTCTTTTCAGTAAAAAGGAAGGCAACAAACTGTGCAAAAATATATATACAGAAACAATCAAATCACCAAAACACTGATCTAGTTACCAAAAAAAAAAAAAAAAGCAGCCTATACACAGGCACCAGCATACTCTACCCATCTCCAAAAACAAAGACAAGAAAATTCTGTAGTCCTTTGCATGTTTGTAACTACAAATGAACCCTATTTTCTTCTCTTTTTTTGGCCAGCAGAACACTGATCCAAAATATAATCAACTTTGTAAAAAAAACGTATGCGAGGATGCTTTCTTTCCTTTTTTTTTCTGAAAATAGTTTTGGCCTCCTTTTATTAAAATCTGACCCAGGAAAGAAAGTGAAAATGCTGGAAATTTTCTTTATTGTGGTTTCTCATCGACGACTTCATGCTTTTTATTGAATGCCTCCATAAGCTTTGTACCAACATGTCTTTCTATAGAAACATGCCAAAGATCTAAATGAATCCTTTTGTTTCCAAAGAAAATGCTCAGAAGTCAGAACGTCAAATGGGTTCACGCAAGCAATGATTTCACCAAGTAATTTTTTTTTTTTTTTTTACATTTCTCAGAAAAATCCGCCCAGATTTATATGCATTGAGGTGAAGACAAAGAAAGGAAAAATCATTCTTCATGTTCGATTTTAGGGTTGAGAAAAACATCAGCCAGACCCCGATTTATTTGAAGACGAATCGAAATTGCAACATTCATTTCAACTGGAACTGACAATCGTAACGCAAAGTATGAAAAGCAGTCCATCCTGTTTCAAACATGCCATGATATCTAGAAATTTATTTTTCTGGTCAACAATGGCGACAACCCCGACAGCAACCAATAGTTCCCGAATTTTTAGTTGGCGGGAGTCACCTGCTTCATGGCAGCGAAGACAGCCAGAAGCTCCTTGGTGAATTCCACCAGCCGTTCGGGCTCCGGCATATCCTTCACGGCATCATGCGCGCAGAAGCGCTTGGCCCAAGCGGCCAAGAGTGGCGTTTTGTTCTCGTCAAAGATCTCAAAACCCATCATCTTCTCCGCAGCTCTAATCCATCCCAGAAAGCAACCTAATGCTATGTCGACGTAGCCAATGTCCTCGCCACCAAAGAAGTCTTTCCCTTTGCTGCACTTAGCGAAGGCCTCTTCCAGAGGCTGCAGAGCAGCAATGGTTTGCTTGGCTGCCTCAAACTTCGCCTCGTCCGTCTCTCCTTTGATGATTCCCATGTAAGAGTTGAACCACTGCAGAAAATACAGAAGTTTAGCAGCAAATACATAGAAATCTCAATATATACAAGTTACATAGAAATCTCAATATATACAAGTTACGAACAAGAGGTTGAAATACCTTGTCGTCGACGTAGTAAGCCCAGAACCGTGCCATGGCTCTGTCATAAGAATCAGCGGGTAGAATAGAATGCCCTGTGTGAGCCCAGACTTGGTCAATGTACTGAACAATGATCATGGACTCGCAAATGGCCTCCCCGTTGTGTAAGAGCACTGGGAGCTTCTTATACACCGGGTTCGATTTGAGCAGCAGCTCGCTCTTGGTTCCCCAGGTCTCCTCCACGTTCTCGTACTCGACGCCCTTGAGATTAAGCGCAATCTTAGCTCTCAGCGCGAAGGGGCTCGCCCACAGCCCTATCAGCTGCAATCCCTTTCCAGCTGCCATTTTTGCTTCTCGGATGGCTTACTTCTTAGTAGCGGAAGAGGTGTAGAGCCCAGCGAGTTGCAAGCTCTGGTTGTTGTTTGGAATGGTTTTATAGGGAAGTCATTCGCAATTGGTGTGCGTTTGGGCTAGACCGTCCATCTGCATTTCACATTCCTTTTTTGCTGCTTCCGAGACTCTAGTCGTCAATAAATGGATGGTCTTCGGACGAAATGGACCGTGCCACGTTGTTTGACTACACCATTAAAGCGGAAAAACAATTAATTAATGAGGCTTTAAATTTGTTCGCGGAATCGTTTGCAGGATTCAAGGATCAATGAATAAATTTCGCGAGCGTCAATTATCAATTATCAATTATCAACTTGTTGATTAAGATGTACACTAAATATTAGTTTAGTGATTATATTAAATTTCGTTTTAGTCGTTACTTGAGTTGTTCAGAGTTTCGCTGCGCCAACCAAGGCTGACTTTGACCGTTTGGTGGCCAATCGTTCTCGGAGATGGATGGCTGGTTGGTTATATTCTTCGAGGATGAGGATAGAGATGTAAAAACCGGTCGGGCGCCAACGTGCTGGCCTGGCCCACAATGGACAGCGCCAACCACAACACAAGTTCCAATAATCGAATTGTGCAAGTATGATCCACAGGTCGGGTTTGGTCTCGCCAACCGTTGGCAACTTGAAATCAAACTATTAGACTGGAAGTTCCAATTCTCAACAGCCATCCCTACTCTTTTTATATTCTTAAAATTATTTTTCTAATTTTTGATATTTTTCGAATTTTTTTTCCATTTTTTTGATATTTAAATCTTTTTATTAACAGATAATTTTTTTTATTAATAACCATCCCTTATCTTGTACAACTTTACAACCTCGCTGATGGAGTTTGCCCATGAAAAGGCATCTTATGCATTAAAAAAATCTTTTGAAAAAATCTAGAGAATTTTTGTTAGAGAGAATAAGGAGGATAGTATCTACTTCGAAGTTGATGCACATTTTTTATTTAAAAATCTACAATAAAAAAATAAAATATTATTTCACATTTTTAAAAAAACTATTATGAAAATAATTATTAAAATTTTAATTTAGGAAAATCTATTGTGCATACACCTCTTAAAGATCCGTGCATTCAAATATTTTAGACATTTGTAAATATATTTTAATGAACCTAATAGGTATTTTAAATCTTATAAACATATTGACAAATTCCAATATGTATGCTAATGAAAAACTTCATTAGATGCTACTAAGAAGAGTATTATTCAAAATTGTCCTCTTTGTGCTTAAGAACAAACCTATATCCAAAAATCATGAACAATAAGAAAAAGGCAAATATTTATACATATTTTAACATATTTTAACATATTTTAGGGACTAATATATAATTATCCTGTATTCCAAATATAATATATCAAGATAAGTTTTGAACGCAATTCATTTGAAACCTATAGAATAAATAGGAAACAAAAACAACTTTTAATTACAATAGTATAGCAAAATAAAAATTAGTAATCTCAAAAATAAGAAATTAATGTTTATTAAGAAACAAATAATATAAGAGGAAGAAAAAATCCGAAGAGGAAAAGGATGAGAAAAGAATGAAAAGGAGAGAGGGTAGAGAGAGAAAGAGAAAGGGTTGGAGAAGTGAAGGAAGAGGAGGTAAGGCTATCAATGAGCTCAGGTAGCTCCAAAGCATGACTCCAAAATTTTGAATTTTGGTTTGCAATTTTTGAGTTTTAGGTCGAGTTCAAACCCAAAAATCTTTCAACAATGAATAGGTCTAATTTGAAGCTTAATATAGATTCAAAAGAACTAGTATCTTATTTTAAATTCAAGTCAAATTAAAATATGAGTATTGTGCTTTGAATTTGGACCCGAGTTTGATCCAACCCAATTACATTTCTAAGAGAAGGAAAAGGTGTATAAGAAGAGGAGAGAAGAAGAAGAAAATCCAAAAAGGAAAATGATGAGAAAAGTTTGAAGGGGCTGGAGGAGTGAAGGAAGAGAAGGAAAATGTGCATAAGAAGAGAAGGAATAAGGGCATAAAGAAAAAATTTCTTTGATATATGTATGAAAGTAGTAAAAATAGTCACCTTGTAAGAGGCCAAATTCATTATTAGATGAGACCACTTCCTTAAGGGTATGGAGTTTGGGAATAGGATACAACAAACACTGTTCACATTTTACGTGTTTCTTTTTACATATTGAACCTTGGAAGCATGATTCATCGTCAACAAGTACTTCTCTTTCTATATCGTCAATCTCGGCTTTCGTCAATCATACCAATAACTATATTTTATAGGCATGATGAGATATGGGTTTAGGCTGTTTGGCAAACCATTGGTGCATATGTCATGTCCACATCTCAAAATATAATATGACGAGCATCATATAGTTGTCTACACATAATAATATCTAATAATTTATCTATTAATAAATTTTTTAAAAACTTACAGCTTGTAACAATAATCCTTGATTAAATATATTCATTCAATAAATCTTCGATAATTATATCAACGGATACCTTGCATTCCTAATATCATGGTTCAATATCCAAGTCTCTAAAGAATAAATGAATTAACAATTTAGGAATAACTAGGTAAACTCACAATCTTCCAAAGAATTAATGAATTAATGATTAAAGTTCAAGTTCCACGTAAACTCTTGTAGCATTATTCTAATAGTACAATGAAGCTAATAAAGCGTCGCCCATCTCGAATCTTATCTTAATCTCTAAGATCAAAGCATACAAAAAAAATGAGCGATCTCATATTAATATAACAATTTCATGTATACAATATATAGTTTCAAAAATTAGATCAAAATAGAATCAATGCTTTTTAAAAGTTCAAAACAAATACCACAAATATAATATTTCAATGCTTAATGAGAATAAAGTAGCTAAATTCATAAAATAAAAAATCATCTAGATAATTATAAATTAAAATAAAAATATCATGACTAGTGTCTTCTACATAAAGTAGTGGGTACAGACATAATTAGTAGCTCAAATTATATATAAGTTAGTACAATTGAAGTTAGTGGTTAAAACAAAAATTATAAATACCCATAAAAAGAGTCTTATAAGAAATATACCACTACTATGATTTTTATGAATATTAGCGAAAAACCGCTTTGTAACAAAAATACAAATACATTGACATAGTCAAGTAGCAATTATAACACAAGAATTTATCAAATATTCACAAATTAAGAAATTCTTATTCAAAAATAAATCTATATTTGTTAAATTCAAGATACATAAATCTAAAGAGATGTCAAAAAATAATAACCCGATCACAAATTTACATACATTGTTTTACGTTTTTAAAATAAGTAAATATATCATGATTGAAAAGTAGGAAACAATCCTTTTATAAAACTTTCAAAAGGTCAAAAAATATTACAAAGTATACATATAATATATATTTATAATTTATAATTATTTTAAAACTACGTCCGAAGAACTAATTTATAATTTTAAATCACAACAACATACTTTCAAATAAAATAAACTTATTTTGAAATTTAACATTAATCTAATACATATTTCATGAACTAATTAAAATTGGGTCATGAAAAAATATGTCTAGTTCCATAACACACTTCTAATATTACAAGTTTTAATCTTGGGAGCAAACTCCAAGAAATGAAAATTAAGCCTTAAACCAAATTGCATCGTCATCTAATTGTTATCCTAAAGTCCCTTCAAGATCGCAATAGATTAAAAAAAAATCTAAATCTTATGATTAAGCATGCTAGTTCACAGAATTTCCAAAAAAAAGGTATAAATTAATACAAGAGTAAAATCAACATCAAAATCTCACATCAAAGTACATTAAAAATATGAAATAAGATTTGATTGAACAAAAAAATAAAAAAAATATTTGATTAGAGAACTCTAAGTTTTATTAATAAAAAAACTCTAAAGTATCATTTGGTAACAAGTTCGGATCAGAGGTAACATAGTTTTCATTGAGATTCACCGCGGAAAGTTTATGGATTATCTTATTCTCAAATAAACATAAAAAACGAGAAGTAATACAAAATAAAAAAAAATAATAAAAAGAGACATAGCGATATACATGATTCATCCAAAATTGGGTTACGTCCACGAGGAGAGTGAGAAATCTATTATCAAAATACTTTACAAGAGTCTATAAGTAAGATTCTACTCTTTATTACTCAACTAAATTTTTTACTAAATCTCGATAACGCCTTCACTTTCAGAGAGAAATTTCAAGAGAACACCGCAAGAAACTATCATGAAAAATCATTGAGAAGCACTAAAAAGACTCACATACGAGAGTTAACACTTTCTCTCTTTTTCTTATCTCTATTCTCTCTATTCTTCTCTCTTACTCTCTCTATTTCTCTCTAGTTTAACCTCAGCATTACATTACACCTAAACTTTACATATCAATAGAATATTTATAGGTCTTTATTGAGTCAGAATTTTATTTTAATTATAACTATTAATATTACAAAATAAGTATTCGAAATTAATCATAAGTCTAAATCCAATTTTAAATTTTTACTTTAACTTAAACACCAATTTGAGTTCGAAACATCCAAACTTAACAAATTTTTGTTGAACTAGCATATAAATATAAAACAATAGTTAGACTAACTTTTTTTACTGTTTTATTAGCTAAAAATAATATTTTATTGAAATATTTTTATCTTTATTCTTTCAAAACGTCAATATTGAAGGGTAATTTGGTTAAAAAAATTTCAAAATTTTCACTAATCAAACTACTAATCAAACACTAAAAAGATACATATTTATCCCTAATCTCAAAGGTTTTTTTTCTTCTTTTTTTTTGGTTTTAACAGCAAACCTCGCCAAACCGGACAATCTGGGTTTTCGGTTCGGGTCGGATGTGAAACTCGGTCCAGTTGGACTGTACCGGTTTAACCCACTGAGCCCCTCATCCCCAAGGCTTCGTCTATGTACTGAAGTATGATCATGGACACGCATGCCGGCTTGCCGTTTTGGATGAGGACTGGGATTCTCTTGTAGACCAGGTTCGACTTGAGCAGCAGCTCGCTCTTGTTGTGCAAGTATTCGACGTTCTCATAGTCAACGACACTCTTTTAGATTTAGACTATCTCTGTTCACATAGTTCTGGTGCTCCACCAGAGACCCAGCACCTTCACCTCTTCTTTTGCTGCCATTGTCCAGGAATATTCTGGCTTTTAGATTTATAGACATGTCATATCTTAGTTCGTTAAATTTATAAATTTGATGTTAATGTCAAGTCACGTGATTTATTTTTAAATTTGGAAAATGAGCCAATTCAGCGGTCAAAGGAAGTTGATATAACCATGCAACAATTAAGAGACTTTGGCGGCTGTTGCTTGCCTTATCCTTATTTGGATGAGAAGCAACACAGCATCATGAGAATGTCTAAAGTTAAGATGTACCTAGTCAGAACAAACTTCCAGCCAGACTTGTTGGTAGGAACAAGAGAAGCAAGACACAGATTTGTGTTTGTGTTCAATCACTTCATCCATGACGAAACTCAGAATCGCACTTCCAATGCATGCAAAGTAGTAAGCTGTGCTATCTTATGAATAGTTGCACATTAAATACGTCACAGGATACATAAACAAAGCTTGAAATAAACTCTCATCAGCAGCATTTTATTCACAACAGTCGCTCACTGAATAGTGACAGGTCTGAGAACCACTGCGATGAATCGCAACGAGATCTCTGCTTCTAATTGGTGGGAGGGGTTTGGCTTGTGGCTGCGAAAAAAGTCTTGAGTTCCTCAGTGAAATCCACCAGTCTCTGAGGCTCCGGCAAATCCTTCACGGCCTCGTGCGCGCATAAGCGATTGGCCCATCCAGCCAAAAGAGGCGTCTTCTTCTCATCAAAGAACTCGAGGCCGGTCATTTTCTCTGCTGCTCTGATCCATGCCAGAAAGCCGCCCAGGGCTATGTCTACATAACCAATGGTGTCGCCGCCAAAGAACCCTTTTCCTTTGCTGCACTGTGCAAAGGCCGCCTCCAGAGGCTGCAGCCTAGAAATTGTTTCTTTAGCGGCTTCAAACTTGACTTCCTCGGATACCGCTCTTTAGTGCCTGTTCATGGATTCGAACCACTGCAGTGAAAATACTGTTAAATCCTTATAGAATTCATTTCAAGGAATAAATGCTAGTGCAGTCCTCGAGTCGCATACCTTGTCGTCGATGTAGTAAGCCCAGAACCTGGCGACGGCCTTGTCGTAAGGATCAGAGGACAGAATTGAAGGCCCGGAGCTAGACCAGACTTCGTCTATATACTGGACAATGATCATGGACTCGCAAATCGGATTGCCGTTATGGATGAGGACAGGGATCCTTTTGTAGATTGGATTGGATTTGAGCATCAGCTCGCTCTTGGTGCCCCATGTCTCTTCCAGGTTCTCGTACTCGACGCCCTCGAGATTCAGCGCAATCTTGACCCTCAACACGTAGGGGCTCGCCCACAGCCCCACGAACTTCACCCCCTCATCTCCTGCTGCCATTGTTTGATCCGCTTTGTTTTGCACCTTGCTCCAAGTGAAACAGGCCGTGTCAGTGACTGCATTATAGAGATCGATGGCGACCGTCCGGGTGCCTAGTTTGGCTACCAATTTTTTTCCCAAGTTGCGTAATGGCTGATGCTCAAGATCACGCCGATGGACTTTGCGAAAGATTCCAGTAGAAGTCTCGATAAAGAAGCCTACATTCATTGTTCTGAGTATTATTATTATTATTTTTTTATTTTAAAGTTACAATTTAAAACCCATTTTTTCAAAAAAAAAATGAAAATTTTTATACTATAGGTGAGAGTTGACTTCTATTACAGTTGTGGAAGTCCAGCGAAGTCTTAAGAGTACGTAAAGAAGTTTATCAAAATGGAGAGAATCAAAGGGGAGGCGCAATTAGGGACAAACAAACGAGTAGCGGATCAGCAATTTTGGGTCAGGAATATACGTGTATGTTCTACCTATTCTTCCTTAAAGAAAAGGAAATAACCCAAGTTCTGAGTTTTGATTAATTGAAAGACAAGGTGATCATCAGTTGAAAGCTAAACCCGCTCCTAATTTAAAAGTTGAATACCATATTAGCAAGTAACTTAATTTTTAAATGTGTTTCCTCAATAATTGATGCAATTCTTTCAAAAATCCCACGTGACTTATTGACTGAGAAAAACTAAAAAAGATAAATTACGTATAACTCCTTGAAATATTGTAAAATTGTATATTACTCTTTGAGTTGCTAGTTTTATTAAAAAAAAATTTAGATAGAGTTATAGGTCAAAAATAAGAATATACATAAGATATTTCATCTAACGTTGTTTGTAGTATTGTAAAATATTCAAAATAATTCTAAACTTAATTACAAGTGATAATAATTTATTTAACTTATTAATCAAGGTGTAAATCAAAATATTTCAATATCCTAGTAGTTGAATTTTGGAGTTGTTGGGCTGATTTGGAGGCCACAAGTAGGCCTTATCTTCTCTCTAACCTCCAAGAAGACAACTAGGGCGTGTTTGGAACGGGGTCAGGTTAGGGTCACCTCGCCCTGACCAGACTATTTTTCAAATACCAAAAATTTGACCGCACTAATATTATTTAATTTATTTAAATTATAATAAGGATTTGACTAAAATGCTTTCAATTCATCTGAACCGTCGGATCTCGATCGAACGGCTCAGATCGCTTCAGCCACGAAACCTTAACTATATAATCTCCCCCTCCATCGCCTACTCCCCCCCCCCCCCCCCCCCCCCCCGAAAAAAAAAAACCCAAAAAAAACACACACCCCGCCGCCTCTGACGCAGCAGACGCTGCCCTCCTTCCCCACCGACGATGCAGCAGACGTCTATCACCTCCTCCCCTTCCTCCCCACCACCCTCCCCCATCACCCTCTCCCCGCTCCGCCGACCATCACCCTCTCGCCGCTCGAGCTCGACCGGCGAGCTCCGCCGTCTTCCACTCTCCCTACTCGAGCTCGTTACGATTTGGATGGAGGACGACGTCGTGGGTCTCCCCCTGCGCGCACACCCGACGAGCTCCCCGCGTGCACGCGCAGAGCTCGCTCCGCCCGCACTGTGAGCTCTCGTGAAGAAGATGAACGGTAGTACGTGAACAATATTCATCGAAGGGCATTTTTGTCCATAAAAGATTTTAACCATCTGCTAGTCAGATCAGTAACCAAACAAGATTTAACATGACCGTATTAGGGTTTTACACTTTACCTCTTCCTTTAACTTTGACCTTGATCTTGACCCCATTCCAAACGGGCCCCTATGGTTTTTGAAATTTTAATCAAAAGAAAGCATTGTGTCGGAGATCAGTTAATGGTCCAAGTGAGAAACTCTACTTCTATTTCATGTTTTTCTAATTTTTTTGACTTCAAATTTGATTGAAAATAGTCTGAATCAATGTTGGGACGAGATCCAATTTTTTAGCTGAAAAGTCTAATTCAATAGCTTAAGGTTGAAAATAAAGAACAATGTAATGACTTATTTTCAATCATATGGTTTTTGTAAATAATTTTTTGTAATTTTTTAAGACAATATGAATAGCAAGAGGTATTTTTCAAACCAAGGGTATGAATATTGGTTTACCCTTTGGGTTAAATTTTAATCTGAATTAAGTTTTAAATAGACAAAAGAGAGTTTTTTTTTAATTACGATAAAAATAGACAAAAGAAAGTTTTTTCTTTTCAAGCCTCTGTTTACATTATTGAACATAGAGTATATGCAAGCTAAAGAATTTTGTTTCACAATATTGGTAATTAAACAAAATTATATTATTAAATATTTTAAATTATTTATGGGAATAATTAAGTTTAAATTGGTTATTTATAAACTAGTTCATTTTTATTTCTAAGGATGTATATAGGATAAATAAAAAAATATCTAGAATAAAATAAGAAACACCCTATAATTTTTCTCAATGCATATATTTAGGATAAAACAAATGTCATTCTATGACTTTATGTGTGATCTATTTTTATAAATATTTTCAGTTAAAAGATAAATATAAATTTTCTCCATCAAATTTCTGATCTTTCGCTTTTTCTGCAATGCACAACGCCTATTTGGTGGGAGTGCAAATACAATTGCTGTCTCTTCAAAAAATTTCTATGGCGGAGACAAGGACTGTTAGTCAACCAGACTGAAAATAGCTCCATTGGCTAACAGTAGAGTTCGTTTTAGGGTTTATGTGGCCAATAACCGCCACCTTTTCAATGAAAATTCATAGGAAAAGAAATGTATCCGCGCTCCCTAGTTTTGACAGTATCGAATACATTTAGCAACTTGTTTGCCTTCCCTTTTACTCGAAATTAAAATTGAAGAATTTTACGAAAGCTAGCGGGATTATGAACACTAGCCCTTTTTTTAAGGTATGAGCAAAAATTCCAATAAATTCAACAAAAAGTGCACTAGCAATTAATTTCTTAAAATTCACCGCAAACAAATTCCAAACTAATACCTGTTCTTTATTTGTGTAGCCGCTGATGATTTTATACTACTAATTGGCCGGAGTTCCCTGCTTCATGCCTGCGAAGAAGGCGAGAAGCTCCTTGGTGCATTCCACGAGTTGCCCGGGCTCTCGCATATCCTTCGAGGCATCATGCGCACAGCAGCGCTCGGCCTAACTAGCCAAGAGCGGGGTTTCTTTCTCCGCAAAGAAGTCCAGACCGGTCATCTTCTCGGCAGCTCTAATCCATTTCAAAAAGTACACTAAAACAATTATGAATTTTAGTGACACTCAATATTAATTGGCAGTGTTTTTGAAAAAAATATGATAGATTGAATCTGACTGAACAATAATTTTAGTTGTCTGAACAATAATTGGCAGTGTTTTATTATTCGGACGATTAAATTTACTATAATGACCGTACTGGCACAAAGACATTGTTACTGTCCTAGACTCATATGTTCAAACAATAAATTTGGATGCCTAAATAAAATAATAGAGCAAACGCATTCTCTAATTGTTATGTTTGGATGTCTGAGCATACCGTTTAGATGAACGAATGCATAAATCAAATTTAGATTTAATTTTTATTTAAATTAATCTCAAATCAAATCTACTCTAGTGCATCAGCCTCCTCAAGCATCGCCACTTTCTGATGAGTCCAAAGACTCCTTTATTTGATTCCACCATCATATATGTTGATTCTTTTTCGAAACATAGGTTTTTTATTTGTAATGTTGAAAAATATCAATTTTTGAGATCTTGAGCTCGATTTCTATTGTGGTTTTCAAAATTTTATGTTAATAGTGCACCAATTTAGAAAATTAGAGGTATTAATCCAAAGGCATGCTTGGATAATTTATTTTGGACTTAAAATTATATTGTGTACTTCTTTTAATTGTGCTTGAGGGTTATCATTTGTTTGTGTTATGTACAATTTAATTTATGCAATATTTGAAGGTTATTGTCATTAATTAATATTAATTTTGAGGTTGGCATTAATAGAAGTCAATTAATATTTTTATTTTGTAGCTGTAAATCACTAAAAAAAACTGTAATGTAGAACATGTGTTGGATTGTAATTTCATATTCTCGTAGAGTTTGAGTTATTATTTTATAACATGTTATTAAAAATTGTTTGTATTGTAATATGTAAAGAAAATTATAATTTTTTTATTTGGATTAATGAAAACTAAAATTTTTGTATTAAAATTAATTTTAAAAAATGCCATCAATATTCACTTTTGGTGGTGTTTATTCAGAAGTGCTGCCAATAATTTAGTAATGGCAATATTTTTATAATGTTGCAAGAGGTGTAAGAAAATATTTTTGACCACGCTTTAAAAGAGACACTAAAATTTTCAATATAAGTTTTAACTATACTTCAGAAGTATCGCAAAAATGTATTATCAATATTTTGGTGGCACTTTTTGGACTATGGGTGATGCTTTTGAAGTTTTACTAATGGTCCAATTTTTTGTAGTGGTAGCTCAAAGTTATGTCAACATATCCAATGGTCTCCCATCGAAGAAGCCTCTTCCAGTGGCTAAAGCGCAATAATTTTTTGCTTCACTGGCTTAGACTTGGCCTCATCTGTCTCTCCTTTTATGATTCCCATGTATGAGTTGAACTATTGGAGATATTAATAGACAACTACAGCAACAAACTACAAAGAAAACTTTTTATAAGCAACTTTATTAATAACGTTTGAATACCTCGTCATCAATATAGGAAGCACAAAAACTGGCCATTAGGATTGGCAATGGGTCCAGCTCACATGGACTTAATAAGCTTAAACTCGATATGTATAGGTTTGAGGGGGGCTGAAATCTGTTAAGATCTGTTAATTTTATATCAAGCCCATTTAAAATTTGTCTAGTTAAATTTATACTAGACTCATTAAGACCTGTTAAGCCCATTAAAACCTATTAAGGCCTGTCAATGTTTACATCTATTGTTTCTAATTACATGCTAAAGTGGTGTCTAAAAATAAATTAACATATTTCATTAGTAAAGCGGTGCTTAAGCAGACTCCCAATATATCTTCAATAAATTTTTTAAATAAATTTAAAATCTAACAGGCTATCCATTAAAGCCCGTTAGGTATTTTGGATGGACTTCAAATGAACTTTTAACAGACTTGACCCGTAAGTCCACGTTGATAACCCTACTGGCCATGGCCCTCTCATATGCAAGCCCAAATTTCATCGAAGTAATGAACAATAATTATGGACTCACAAATGGGATCACTATTGTGGATGAGCATGGAATCTTCTATACACAGGGTTCAATTTGAGTAGAATCTAGCTCCTGATGCCCTAGGTTTCTTCTAGGTTCCCATATTCACCCTTTAGATTTAGTGCAATCTTAGCTCTCAAGAGTAAAAGGTGTTATAAAAAATTTCCATAAATATAAAAATTTATTATAAAATAAAAAAAATAAAAAATGAATTAGATGAGACAATTTGAAATTTTTTTTCTTTAGGATAGTAATTTTCTCCACACTATTGCATATTGAATTACAAAAAACTATTTTGAGAATACAACGCTTGATATGAATTAGATGGTTTAGTCAACATTCCAAACATTTTTAAAAGACTAAATTATTCAGAATTAATATTGAAAGTATAAGTGACAATCGTGTTCAAATATAATCTATCATTTTATTATAATTTATGTTTATTTTCATGTTATATACAACCTTGTGATTCCTCCAAAAAATACATATTTTCTTAAATAAACATACCAAATCAAAACAAATAAACTTATTCAAAAAGAATCAGACCTTTGTAATTTACTTTAAAATAATTTATTTTTAGTTATTATTTAAAAAATATTATTTTTATAACAATGCCCTACTTATTATCTAATAATAATAATAGGTATATATATTTTCACTTTTTAAAATATCTTATAGCTCTTATAATACTAAAATTATTGCACAAGGACAATTCTAAAAGAAATTGTATCAATATGTAATTAATTCTAAAACTCTATAAGTTCTAATACAATTTTTGTACTCAACCATGTGCTTGTCCCACTCAATGAGTACTCTCGAGATTTTATGGATGACAATTTGTAGAGACGATTATAAGTCTCTCCAGTTAATTGTGATTAGGTTTTGATTTTGAACTATGTAGCGAGACGATTCTTGAGTTTGATTTGACTCAACTTTCTTTTTGTATATGCACGTGTCTCAATGGTTCTCACACCTAGCCTACAAAGTATGTGAGACTTTTGAGAATGTTGTGGGAGCCTCTTCAGTAGACATAAAATATCCCCATCATAACAACTAGCCTTCTCATTTCACCTATAAATAAAAGATTAAAAAAAGGAGAAAAATTCTCGAGTTTCTTGAATATGGCATCCAATTTACGAAAATAGATGAAAATATAGAAAGAAAATAAGCTTAAAAACTTACCCATCCCTCGCTGCCCCCTATTGGCATTAAAGGATTAATTTTAAAATGCAATGTCATCAAACAAACTAGAATTTTAATCTAAATGCATTAAATAGAATAAAAATAAAAAAATAGAGACGAAAGTGGAGAGATGTAGCCTATTCGCCAAAAGAGGACAATGATCAAATCTTTGATCAGAACTTCAATATCGAGAAGGAATTTTATTTTGGATCTCAATAGAGTCTCATAGTTATTATGGAACTCCTCCTTCGTCAGAATGTTGAGGATTTCTCCACCCAAATAATAATTTTTAGTATAATTTTTAGGTCCCTTTGTTAGTGAAATGAGTGGTATTTATAGACTGAAAAAATAGGTGTTTCGGAGAGTTTTGACTACCAATTTTTAGTGATTTTCAGTTAATGGCTTTCGTGATGCGCACAAAAATTAGATGGCAGAGATCGTGCCATATCATTGATTTGGGATGAAAAAATTCAAATGAAAAAATCTGAAAGAAAATTTGAGCTATAAGACATGGTATGGACAATAAAGTGAAGAAGCTTTAGGGTCTTCGTCAAGATGACCCTCCAAGCAATCAAATCCAAAACATTTGTACCGATTGATTAAATCATCAACTACTATATAAAGGAATCAAACTAAGAATGAATCTCTCCTTTCGGTCCCTGATTCTAAGATGACTCCAATGCAAGTTAGGATTTCTACTCTCAACTATTGTCAAGTGGTAATCTTTCTGTTATGGATGCATCTAATCAATCTGAGTGTTGAGTTTTGGGTGTCTCGAACTCGGATTAGAATTTGAATCATAAGTCTGAATTCAACTTTGGATTTCTATTTTAACTCAATTTCTAATCTGAGTTCGAGACATCCAAAACTCAATAATCTCCACTTTGCCTTGAACTTGGGTGTGTCACTATCACGAAACTTCAGCCATAATCTCTCATTCAGCTCCTCCCCCTGTGCTACTAGATTATTTAGCTAATCACAAGACACAAGCTCAAGCCAACCTCAAATTTGCTCTTCTCCACCGTCGTGGCGCTGTGCAACTCTGATGTGTAGCAATCATCGCACCACCTTTTGGTCATTGCACCACCTATAAGCGACTCTCTGTTATTGTTATACAACCTTAGCCATCTCATGGCTTGTTATATCCTCCTTTCTACTATAGGACCAGCTCCAATTACAGCCGTATTACTTTCTAGTTCATCAACCTGAGCTCCGCCTTCTATGTACGCATGCATCCTATTCCTGCACTCGTCGTCCTTCACCTCCCAACTGGTTGGCCATACTGAGCCCTAGTTGAGACACCCTACTATAAGGCCATCTGCCACTGATCTGAGCCCCAGTCTCCATAGCCCTTCGTCAACCTCTCCTGCTCCAGCTACTCACACCCTGCGTGGCCCTTTGCTAACCTGCTCTCGCGCTCCCTCTCACGAGTGCTGTTGGCTTGTTCCTATGCCTCACCTATCATCTTCTTTTGCCATAAGGTAAAATTTATCTTATCATCAAACTTCTCCACCTCGAATAAGGATTTTACCATTTTGGTTGCTTGCTTGCTCCTACACTCTGATACCAATTGTTGGGATTCACAACGGAAGATTCATGAATCACCTTATTCTCAAACAATACAAGAAATAAGGAGTAATACAAAGTAAAAAAAAAATAACAAGACAAGACATAGTAATATACATGGTTCAGCCAAAATCATGTTACGTCCATGGGAAGAGTGAAAGATCTATTATGTCTTGTCTTGTTATTTTCTTTTATCTTGTATTATTTCTTGTTTCTTGTGTTGTTTGAGAATAAGATAATTAGTGAACCTTTAGCTGTGAATCCCAACATCTGAGAAAAAGTAAAAATTTGTTGATCAAAATTGGGTATTTTTCTCAAAAACAAATACCATACCCTTTTGCTATCATATGCAAAGATGAAAATGATGCCAAAAATGCTTATAACTAAAGTATTTAAAAATATACAATATTTTTTCTTCCAAAAGCACATGACAAGAATAGTGAGGATATTGTCCGAGTATCCATTGTGAATGCTCAATCAAATATTAAAGCTATCTACTTATATAAAGAAGATGAGAAAAGTAAAGTCAAATATTCTCTCATTCAAATGCTTAAGAAAAAGCATGATGCTAAAACATTTAGAGTGAACAACCAATCTTTCTTACTAACACCAAGTGATATTTTTAATTCTCTCACCATCAAAAGATTGTGAATAAGAAAATAAGGTTTTCTCATCAAATGCTCACAAAGGGTAATATAGAAGACATATCAAAAATATAAAAATGATCAAAGATTCTTTTCTCACTTTAAAATATTGGGGGAGTAAAATTTTCTTCTCCAACACTTGTATAAAGGTTAAGTATTATGAATGGACAACTAAGGTATCTGTTATCATGACATCTAAAGAAACATACAATATTGCTCTTTGCCCCATAATTAACAGATCAAGCTAAAGTCATCAAATTTGTAACAAAAACTTAAAATGGACTACTTATATAGAGATAAAATCAAGCATGCTACCCTAAAATGGTAAAAGAAATATACCAACTCCAATGTAGTGAAATCAAATATTCCACCTCCAACATGACTAAATCAAATACACCACCTCACAAATGGTGAAATGGAAATATGCCACTTAAAAATTGATTGGTAGAATCAAGTATTCCACCTCACGAATGATGAAACCAGAACATGCCGCTTACAAAATGATTAAATCAAACAGATTACTATCAAAATGATAAAATCAAATACGCTATCTTTAAGGATAACAAAATCATACATATTATCTCTAACTTGGCGAAAATAAAGTTACAGCTTTTGAACATAGCAAAATTAAATTTCATTTTCCGATCAAGCTCACATTTTATTATCTTTTGTAGTTTTGATAATAGTCAAACTATGTATTTGACAGTTTCTTGTGTTATGTAGCTTGTATCCTAGTCAAGATCATAATGAAGTTATGGAATTCACAAAAAGAAGATGAATATACAAATGATCATGAAGATTGAGATGTGATAGTAATTTAGTGAACATGACTTGAAAACAGGTAGATAACTTGAAGATTGTTTAAGAAATTGGATCGGCTTACTAGGTTTAGATTTTTATTTTCACTTACAGCCAAGTCAAAGATTTGGATTGTTGATTTTATGTTTTAGAGATTTTACTTACTAAACTTGGAATACTTTCATCGGTCTATTCTTTATCCAAGATAAGTTTTGAATTGAGGTTAAAATGGGTTGACGTTACAATTAAGCCATTGCAACTTTTTTGCAAGCTTCGGATGTCTGAACCTTCTAGTTCAGATGCCTGAAGCTCTCAAATAGAAAATTTCACTCTTTATTATCTGAAACTTTGGTTTTCCATTCTTCATTTCAGCTGCCCAAACCTATGATATTATTCAATAACAACTAGCTAACTTTGACTGTTGGAGAAATTTGAGCGACTGAACCTTGAGATGCTGATGTCTAAACATGACATAAAATAATCAGTAATAGCTAGTTCTCTCCCCAATAGCTATTTAAGGGTTTGGAGTTTTTTCTAATTAGAACTTTTATATCATTGGTTATATTTGAGAGAAAGAATAAGGTTTCTCAAGCCGTCTAGTCTTATAAGAGCTCTAAATCTAATTTTAACTTTCATTGCTAACCTTGTACTCTTCTTAAATGGTTCTTATAGTAAGGTAAAATTGTGTCTCATTTTATCATTTTTGACTTGTAAATACTTCTAGATTATTAGAAGTGTGTGAGGGATAAAACTCTAATATTGGAGTTGGTTATTACTCGTTTGAAGTAAGAGTTGCATGAACATGATTTTACCTAAAATAAGTGATATTCGAGGATTGTGAGTTGTTGTAAAGGCTTGATTTCGTCTTGAGAAACAACATTACTAGTGAAATGATTTAAATTCTAAAGAATGTAGTAAGAGTTATGGACTAGGTACGATTGGTCGTCGAACCATGTAAACCACAATGTACTATTCTCTTTACTTAAGTACTTATGATTTTATTGCTTGTGGACTTATATTATTTTTAAGTTGTGGTTTGAATTAGTTTTAATTTGTTAAAAATTAAGATTTTTTATGAAATCTAATTTATTCCTCATCTTATGTTGTCTATTTTTTAAGTGACAAGTCAAATTTATTTCTATATGACAAAGCTCATTTTGCATAGCAATCACGCCAGCATTTCATGTCAAATCAAGTCCATTTATATGTGATAAATTAAATATTATCTTAAATGGCAATTAAACTCCTATCTATGTAACAAATCAAGTTTACTTTCACGTGATAGATTAAAGTTCATTTTGTATAGCAATCAAGTTCATATCTATATGACAAATCAAGTCTACTTTCATATAATAAATTAAAATTTTGCATGACGATCAAACTCATAACTACATGACAAGTCAAGTATACTTTCACATTGCAAATTAAAATTCATATTATATAACGATCAAGCATACATCTACATGATAAATCAAGTCCATTTTTATGTGATAAATTAAACCTCAACTTTTCCATCGGACTTTGAATTTAATCCTTATTAGATTTCGGTTCAACCCTTATTGAGTTTTTTTAATGAGAATTCAAACTCAATTTGGTTTTCAATTCAATTTAGGTTAAATATGAGTTTGACTGACTCAAAATTGAATTAAAATTGGACCCAAAACCTAGTTCAGTTTGAAAAAAAATAAAAAACAAACATATGCAAATAAGTCTCTTTGTGAATTATAAAATTTACAAATGAATATAAATTATCTAAAATATTATCATTTAAACAAAATAATCACAACAATCTATTCACAATGATGTTTAAAAATGAGATTACAATTATAATTAAAACTAATTAATAAGATAATATCATCCTTAATTCAAAATTTGAATGAGGTTTATGTGATTCGAGGCCCCTACAAAAATTTACAAAATACTTGCAGAACAAAAGAGGACAAGAAGAAGAGACTAAAAAGAGGGGAAGGAGCCACAAATGAGAAGGAGCAAATCAAAAATTGAACTCAAAAATCACACAAGAAAAATAATGTTTGAACTTATCTCTTTTCCATTTCTTTAAGGCTCTCCGCCTCCCTTTCTTCTCCTACTGTTAATGCATAGTTGTTGCTCGTTATCGACCTTTGTGCGTCGCCACTCCCAGCCCCAATGCTCCACCACCCAATTTCTGACTAGAACACTGGCCAGAACACAGACAGTTCCACCCAGAACTCTCGGTCGAAACACTATCTTCCTTCACCTGTGCCATCGAAGAAAGCTGCCTATGGCCCCACACTACAACTTTGTTTGCACCACCTAGGGCGCTGTAGGCTCCTATCAGTAGCCCCACCGCACCTCCGTTTGTGCCACTACAAGCTGTTGCTTGTAGCCCCGCACTGCACATTGCTATCACTTTGTTGATTGCAACAACCTTTGCACTGCCTGCGCAGGACACGCTCCGCTTGCAGCCTCATGCACACCACCCGTGTAGGGCTTAGCTCCGCTCTCTTGTAGCTAGTTCTGCAAGGTTGTGTTGCTGCCTCTCCCACTACGTCCTAAGAACCTGCAATCCTCACCGTGTGCAAAACATGCAGCCACCTATAAAGTTGCTTGTTGCCCCTTTGCATGCCACCAGACATTCTCCAACTGTCCCGCCATCTGCCACACCTCCAAACTTCAAGCCGCTATAGGGCAGCTCTACAGCCGCCTGCTGCCCCTCTGCATGCTGCCAGGCATTCTCCCAGTCACCCCGCCATCCTTGGAGCCGGATAAGGCTGTATCCAACTACAACTGCCAGGCTCCAGCTCTAAGTTCCCTCAACTTGAATAAGTTAATATGGGAGAGCCCTTGGGCTCTTCCAAATACCGTCTTGACCATAGAACAGCCTTCAAGTTATTTCGTATGCTATTCCGATAGAGGAATAGCTTTCAAGCTCTTCCAAAAATTATCTTGGCCATGGAATAGCTTTCAAGATCTTCTGAAAATCATCATGTCCATGGAACAACTTTTAAGCTATTTTGGATATTATTTTGACAGAGAAATATCTTTTGGGCTCTTCTAGACGCTGTTTTGGACTGAGGAATAAGCTTCAGGTTCTTTCAAAAATCATCTTAGCTATTAGATAGCCTTCATACTCTTCCGAATATCGTTTTAATTAACTGAGGAACAATCTTCATGTGCTTCTAAAAGTTAATTTGATTATAGAACAATCTTCAACCTCTTTTGAAAATCATATTGGTTATGAAATAGCCTTCGAGCTCTTTCAGACATCGTTTCAATTGAGAAACAACCTTTAGTCTCTTATAAAAGCCATCTTGACGATGGAATAGCCTTTGAATTCTTCCAAAAGTCATCTTAGCTATAGAATAGCCTTCAGGCTCTTTCAGACACTATCTCAACTGAAATATAGTTTTTGGGCTCTTTCGAATGTTATACTAGGCTATAAAATAACCCTCAAGCTCTTTTAGATGTTTTTTCGACTAAGGGATAGCCTTTAGACTCTTGAGAATGTCTTTTCACACTACGGAATAGCCTTCAAGCTTTGTTAGATGTTGTTTCTATTAAAAGACAACTTTCGAGCTCATTCAAATATCATTTCAGGCCATAGAACATCTTTCGAGCTTAGTTGGATGTTGTTTCGACTAAAGGACAACCTTCAGGTTCTTCCAAATCTCATTTCAAGTCATGGAACAATCTTTAGACTCTTTGGAATGTTGTTTCAACTGAGGGATAGTCTTTGGATTCTTTCAAATATCATTTTTGACTAAAAAATAGTCTTCCAAATGTTAGATGCTATTTTAACTGAGATAACCTTCAGGCTCTTCGAAATGTCATTTCAAGTTATAGAATAGTCTTCAGACTCTTTTGAACATTGTCTCGATTAAGGGATGACTTTCAAGCTCTTATGAACATTATCTTAAACTATAGAATAATCCTCAATCTCTTTTGTATGTTGTCTCGATTGAGGGATAGCTTTTGGGCTCTTTCAAATGTCATACTAGGCTATAGAGCAGTTGTCAGGCTCTGTCAGACACCGTCTCAATTAAGAGATAGTTTGTAGGCTCTTTTGAATGTCGTCCTACGCTATGGAATAACCCTCGAGCTCTTCTGTATATCGTGTTGATTGAGGGATAATCTTTAGATTCTTTCAAATGTCATCTTAGGTTATGGAACAACTCTCGAGCTCTTTCGTATGCTATCTTGATTGAGGGATAGTCTTCAATCTCTTTTGAATATCATTTCAGGTCATGAAATAGTCCCGAGACACTTTTGACTATATTTTAGTCATGTTTCGTCATATTCCAGTCTTCATTGTATTCTAGCCATATTCCACTATTTCAGCTAGTGTATATCATATTCTGGTCATATTTCTCCATGTTCTGGCCATATTTTGTTGTATTTTAGACTACTAATAATCAACTAATCGATTAGTTTGAATCAAATTAGGTTGACATGGCTTAATTATATTGAACAAAACAAGTTAAAGTCAAATAAATCATCAACAAGTTGTGTTTAACCAAGTTTAATTAGGTTTAATTAAACTAAATATGGACTGAAATCAAACTAAAATAGACTCAAACTAAGTTTAAACTCAACCCAACATCAAAAATAAACTAGTTCAATCCCGAACCCTAATTGGGTCTAACCAAGTCAAACTCGAAATAAAACTAAGTCAAATCTAAATCAAAACAAAGTCAAACATGAATCAAAACTAGGTCAAACTCATAAAGATGCCAAAGTGTAAAATCTATTTTCTCTTTTTTATCTTTCTTTTTCCTTTTCTTTACTACTCTCTTATCATCATTTTCATCTCATTTTCATCTTATGTATCCAAGGCTATAAGACAACAATCATTAGATCCACCCAATCCAACAGTTAGAAATATAAGAATAATTAATGTAAATAAATACAAAGAGTTAATTGATTTGGCTTCACCAAGTAACAAACAATAACACTATGGCACTTTAAGATAAATCTCCAACTTTTAAATAAGCTATTATGATCAGTGTATTATTCTCCAAACTTTAGCACTATATCCCTATCAAACGTAAATGATCTTGACATATGTGATGCTTCTTAATTATGGCAACTTTTGTTAATAAACTAGCATAATTTTTGTTTGATTATATCTTCTCAACTTATAATTGTCATATTCAAGGACCCAAAAAATAAAATAATATGTCACATCTATATGTTTTGTGCTAGAATAAAATGCAACATTCTTAACTAAATGAAATATACCTTGTTTGCCACATTCAACCCAAATTTTTTTTTATTTCACACCAAACTTATCTAGCAACCTTTTTCACTATATCATCTTTTCGCTATCTTTGTTAAAATAACATAATCAGCTTGAATAGTAGATAATGCCATGATGTCTTACAACTTTAAAACCAAATTGATTACTCCACCATCTACAATAAAAATATAGCTTCTAGTAAAATTTCTAGTCTCTCTGCAACCTACATTATGAGCATTAACATATCCAACCACTTCTAAATCAAAGCCTTCATAAAATAAACACATACTTCCTATCAACTTAAAACATCAAAAGGTCCACTTTACTGCCTTCTAATGCTCGCATCACGTGCTAGACATATATTTAGAAACAAGTCCCATTGCATGGGAAATGTAAGGTTGTGTACAAATTATAGCATAAGATAACCTACAAACAATAAAAGCATAGAGAAGATTCTTCATCTATATCTTCTTAGCTTAAGTTCTTAGAGAATCATTTTTGGATAATTTGAATGTGCAATTAGTGGTGTAGAAATAGGTTTGGAATCAACCATGTCAAACTGTTCTAAAACTTTTGAAACATAATAAGATTGACTTATTATTGGAATAAATAATTTTCATTTGGTTATAGCCTTTAACCCTCCACCTGGATTTGTATCACTTGATCCATCAACATCTTGCTTGATCACATTTACCCATCTATTTCTCGATGCTTTCTTTCCAATTGGAAGCTTCATCAATTGACAAGCATACATTTTCCATTGCTTTTAGCTACTTTTCAATCTCGAAGCCATTTTCTACTTCCTCAAGACACTTAGGTTCACTAGAACCAATATACATCACATAACATAAGATAGAAAAATACCTTTGTGTGGGTTTTTGAGACATTAAAGATCCTCTCATTACTTAACAGATGGATTCGAGAAGTTTTCATTACTCGTACTAGAAATTTCTTGTTAACATTGAATAAGTTCTTTATTTTTCTATCATCATTTTCATCATTGACAAAATCCTGATGCACTATAGATGAATTTTCTCATATCTTCCTAGGAGAAATTGAACCATCAACTTGCATTTCCCCAAGTTTTGTCATTCATTTGCTCTCTTTCTATAGTAACTTCAAACATAACATCCTTTTGAAGATCACATCTCTACTCATGATTGACTTCTTGACAATTGAATCTGAAAGTTCAGAGTCTCTTTTATCACCACCATGTCTAAGAAAGACACACCTTTTGAATTTGGCATCAAACTTAGCTCTATTCTTTACAAGAATTTGCATATAGGCTTCCCATCTTGTCAAATGATCATAAAAAATTTCCCAATCACTCCAAATAATCTCATGGACCTTGCCATCAAATATAACGTTTGGTGATATGTTAATTAAATAAACAACAATATTTACCGTTTCTACCCAAAATGATTTTGCCAAACCTAATTTAGGAAACATACTTTTGATAGCAAATGAGGCAATCTCCATCTCCAACTTCGAGAGAGAAAATTATGCAATTTAACTTAGTAATATCATCAAGTAATTTTTATCCTCAAGAATTTTCATAGTCTCAAACTTAAAAGCTTTGGTACCAATTATCATGATTGGGACTCTACATCAAACATTTTACAAGTGATATAAATTCTTCCAAAAATAGCGGATCAATAATAAAAAAAGATAATAGAAACAGACAATATAATGATAACATAATTTTTAAGTTATTCGACCCAACGTTTTGACCTATGTTTGTAGAAAAACAATGCAAAGATAGCTTTTGATCATTGAGATCACAAAAATAAACATAGCTTTTAATAATGGAGATCACAAACATACAAAAAAGATATTATTCCATAACGACAAGATATCTGAGATCTTTAACCTTAACCAAAAATGTCTTTTCACCCTACCATGTTTAAAATTGTAAGATATAACACTCAATCCCACCACTCAATAATTACAAATATAAAAAAAATAATATAGATAAATAAAAAATATTAATTAATTTGGTTTCACCAAGTAACAAATCATAATAGCACGAAGTTACTAATTCGAAAACATGGCAGTAGCCAAAGCATGATCAACTTCTGCATAGTTTAATTTGGGCTTCAATTGCAACTTGATTTGACCACTTAGCATCTTGGATATGAATTGCTAACAATTTGAATATGTTGCTTGGACATGCTAATGGAACTAATAGGGACCCGATATTACAAGCATCAATCCATAGAGCTTCTACTAGGGTGCATTTGGTTTGCACCAAAATTAGGGGAAGTGGGGGAACTAAACCCAATTCCTCCAGTTCGGGTGTTTGGTTGAACACTAAATTTGGAACTATGGGAACTAAATAGTTTCCCCACAAGTGTTTTTTTTTCTAGTGGACAGTTCTGAAAATAAATGATAAAGTCACATGTTTCGTTCGAACTTGAAACAAAGTGAACCCCACTTAAACTCCTGTATTTGTATAGTTCCTCCATCGTGATCCGAGAAATTCTTGAAGATGATATACTAGGGTTTCGAGAGAAGAAGGTGGAGATTTGTGCGCCCCCCATCATCAACCACTACCTCTATGCACTCCCACTATCATGCTCAAGACAGCCTACATGGTGGTTAACAACCTCTCTTCTTGTCTCTTTATTGATGAGTATTAGTATCAATTTTACTTCTCTATCTTTGTTGCTAATGCTCATATTTCTCCTCTTTTGCTTTGAGTCTTTCTTTGATATTCACTATTTGATCTAATTATATTCATTATTTATCTCTGCTTTTTGAGCCATTGGCATGAGATTGAATATTACAAACCATTTTTGGGTACCCATACAGAGCTACAAAACTTTCAAAGAAGCTTAGGATGTGATTCTATGTACACTTTGAAACATAAATAGTCATATAAGCTGAATCTGATACAACATGTTGACAATTTATAATCAGTATTCTTTTCTGGAATGTCCTCCTTGATTTCATTTTACTTTCCACCACTTTCCATGGTCTCAACACTAATGCTTTCAAGATGTCCTACTTTCTCAGGCATTACAACTAATTCTCCTAAATATTCTCAATGTAAACTATAGGCATTTTTTCATCTTGTGAGGGCTTGATTTTTATGTACTGCTTGTGTAGTTTCTCCAATTCTTACCCTAAATTAGTTAATTACTAAGTTAATATTGAATTTCTCGTTACTAGTTTTAGGAAATACTATATTTGCAATACTCACAAACTATATCTGCAACAACCATTTTTTCTATCTGGATATTAATAAGCTTCCTTCAAGACCAGTGCAAAATTTCTTTCTTATACATTTTCACTAATAGTATATCAACAAGCTTCCATTAAAGACTGGTTCAAATTTATTTTGTTGTACATTTTCTCTAATTGCATCTTCCATTGATTAAGACTAGCTTCAATTTGTTCTTTTTCATGTTCTATTGGAAATTTAATACTCATTCCCTGTCATGACATTTGTGGTTTCACCAAGCTAATATTTAGCAAGAGCCAAGGGATTATTTGTTCAATCTTTTCTCTACTTCTTTTTTCATTGGCTTCAATATCAGTTGGCATATTTCTTATATTTACAGAGGACATTGCTCTTGGCAATAATATAAGACACCAGGCACACTATTTTCTTTTTATAGTTTTCAGTAGTGCTAATGCTTATCATCCTCTTACAATCTTGCGTTTTATCAAGATTATTACAGTAATTTTCTTTTTCTCTTTCATTTTCGTGTACTTTTTCTTGTATGGTTGGGAAATTCAAAAAAAATAATAAAAAGAGTAAATGTGTGCATAAAATAGAATGAGTTTAATAATAATATTTGTATAAGATGAGTCACAAATTTACATTCTATGTTCATTTTGCACCTACTGCTATTATGAACGAATATTTGAAAAGTGAAATGTGATCTCTAACTTTCTAATTAACCAACAGATATTCCATTATCATCAATTAAAGGAAACATATGTGGTTATATCACTAATTTTATGGTGTAAAGAAGTCTTGTGATTTATCCTTGATTGTAAAGTTTGTATAGAATTTTTGTGTTTTTGAAGTTTATGCTTTAATTTAATATTTTGTCCATCCATTTGAATTTGTTGTTCTGATTTTTGATATTTGAGTTTTGTTCATACTACTATTTTAGTTATTACATAAATATAGATGACAAAAAATCTTATCCTATTCATACTACTCTATGTGCATATGCTTGAACCTAAAATTTATGTGTTCATACTATTATTGTTATATTTGCATGTGTTAATAGTCATGGAATCGAATATAAAACTCAAGCCAGGGATTATAATGTTATGGTTGTCATATGCACTATCATGTACATTTTCTTAATAAGATGAAAAGTAGAACAGAACGAGTACCCTCATGCTATAGGAATCTACTTAGAAAAAGTCATATAAAGAAGAATATTTACATGGTGGTACTGACCATTGTATAGCTTACTTGAAGAGGAATGTCCCTGCCTTTTTAAACCTCTTAATGATATGCGAAACAAATGCCTGCTATGTGACATAATGCATACATCGATCAAGGAATAATTGGTTATGTTTCTTTATGTTCTTGATCACAATATAAAGAAAAGGATAATCCAGATCAGTTTTCATCGATCGGGGAAACCATAAGTTGCTACTTCAATGCATGTCTAAAGGTCATTTGTGCAATTAGAGATGAGTTTGTTACACAAGCTATCCAATTCACACATTCGAACATATTGAATTGCCCATCTTATTATCTTTCATTCAAGGTAAGTGTGATATCACTCTCAACCAAAGTGTATCATTAGTAATACAAATTATTTGCCAATACTGATTTATTATTGTAGGACTATATTGAATTTGTTGATGGCACTCACATAGATGTCACTGCTCCTGCAAATCTAGCTTCATGTTTTTACAATCGTAAAGGTGTCACTCAAAATGTACTATAGTTGTGGATGCAAATCTTGGGTATTTATACATGTTAGTTGGGTGGAAGGGCTCAGCGAATAATTTTATTATTCTTAAAGATGTCCTATGTCAGCTACCACCTAATGGGCTAAGGTTAATCGAAACTAGAGTTTGAACCAGTCAATCTAATTTCTTCTTGTGTCTAACTAATAGTTTACTCATTATATTTTATGCAAACCACCGTAGGTAAATAGTATTTGATAGATATTGGGTATACAACAATGACAAGATTTATTGTTCTGTATCATGATGTATGGTGCCATCTTAAGGAGCACACAAGTAAAACACTAGAGAATGCTAAAGAGTTGTTCAGCCTGAGACATTTTTCACTAAGAACTACAGTAGAGAGGGCTTTTAGTATTCTCAAAAGATGCTTTGTAGTTCTCTAGAAGGCAACATGATTTTCTTTGAAAACTAAAATTGACGTGGTGCTTTCCTATGTCACTCATAATTATATCCTCACCATTGATTCTTTGAATGTGTTGCTAAACAACAGCTAGAAGATCATCAATATGAGTCTATGGTGTTGGATTCTACCTAAAGAGAGCAGAGGGAGAAAAGTAGACAATGAGTTTAAACCAGGGAGGCTTTGGCTGAAGAAATATGAAATGACTATATTACTTGATTATGTTGTACTTTAATAAACTGTTGTATTTCGATGTGAACTTAATGTTGCTTTGTGTACTCTTTATTTTATGATATGTCATGTGCTTATGATGTGTCATGTGTTTACTCTTCATGATATTATACTTTATTATGCTTATTATGCCATGTATTTAAATATTTTGTCAAGATTAAATGTGAATGATTATTTGGATTAAATGATACTTTGTGTACTCTAAGTTTTATGATATATCCTATATTTATGACATGCTATTTTCATCTTGTAATAAAGGATATGGAGTTCAATGATTTTCAAAATATATTAATGGCCGAATCACTACATCCTCAATCCATCCAAGACAAGAGTATAGGGACCTCAGGCAAAGTAAAAAATAAGGGGGCCCCCAATAAAAGGTGGTCGTCGAGATGCTCCGAGTACATGATTAACCTTCTCATTGAACAAGACAATGCAGGACTTCGAGTGGACAAGTCCTTCAAATGCGTTACTTTTGCTGCATATGCCACTTTGGTAAATAACAGTTTAATGAGAATTACTCTACGGAATACATTGAGAATCACTAACGCACGCTTAAGAAAAGGTATGCTACTATCAAAAAAGGTAAGGATACTAGTCGCACTAGATGGAATGACATGAAGAAGGTCATCAAGATGGAGCCAGAGATGGCTTGGGTCTATTTGAAGGTATATAACTAATTTATAGTATTGTAAACCACTCACTGTATTCATTCTCTTATTTTATTGTGTTTTTGTCACTAGGAAAATAGTGACACCAAGCCTTACATCAATGAATGTATACATATGCATGAGAAGCTAAGGATAATATGTAGTAATAATCAAGCCACATGTTCTTTTGCTAGGTCCATTTACAATAAATTTGGTATGGAAGGCAGGATCAATCTGATGAGAGGATGGAGGTATTGAACTCGTCCTCATGAGCTGTCATCAACAGTGAGAGTGAACCAAACAATGTGGAACCTAAAACTAATATAATGAATAAAGGCCAGTCATCTGCTTCCTTTTCTAAGGAGAGATTCAGATGCAAGATCGACAAAAGGCGATATCATGTGGGACAATTTGCTAGAGGGAATGAATCATGTGGCTGTGGCAATTGAAGATGCCCAAGGCATGATATGGAAGAAAAATCTCACTCTTTCTGTTATGTCTCTAGAATCCCATGGATTCATGAAGACAATACTTGCATGGGCTTATAAATTTCTATACTGTGAAGAGGATGAGACAGCAGCCTTCGTGTAGTGTATGGATGGTCTATTTTGAGAATGAAGAGATGGATGAGTAGATGTGTCATATTCTTTCAACTTTTTTGTGTTGTCCGTGTAAGGAAGACCTTCATGCTTGATATTTGTAAACCTAGTACTAAACCTGTTATTAATGTATGCTTACAAGCAAGTAGTTAGCTACTTAGAATCTAACTATGTTGGTTTCGATTTTCATTGCATATTGAAATCTTTTTGGTGAGTAACCAATGTTTTGTAGTTGAAATACAAGCAAGCATATTTACTTGCAATCAATGATGCATACTATTTTTTTATTTGTTTGTTATCAACTGGTCCATTAATTGTTTGTACAATGTGCATCTCTTTTATTTCATCATGTTACTATTTGCTAATGTTTATTTGTTATCTAACACTATGTGTTTTCATGACTTTTTTTTGTATTATTATTGCTTTATGTATTGTTTTCTTCATATATATACTTCAATAATAAAATACTATATGGTATATCATGGTCGTGGACTATATGTTTATACAACTTGGGATGAGTATCACGAGCAGGTACGTGGCTTTTCAGAAAATTATTATAAGTCCTTCAAAACAAAATTTGTCATAATAGAGTCTTTTGTTTAGAACGAGTCACAAGCCAATGCATGCATTAGAAGAAACGAAGATCCCGAAAAAGACCAAACACAAAAAATTATTAATTCTTTTATATTGTATTTTCCTCTATCTTAGTTATCATTGTGTTTCTCAAATTATTATATTAATATATAACAACGTGTGGATTGTACAATATCTTGACTAATGATTTTATTTCTAATATCTTATATAAGTGGTGAATATTTAGTTATTAAAACATGCTTTATTATAGTATTTAATTTTTACTCAATTAAAATATATCGTGTTGTAAGCATATAGTCTTATACTTTTATAGAAATTATCCTGATTTTTTAAAATATAATTATTAAAAAAATAATTAATTTATATACGTACTATTCAAATAATATATTTGCATAATTAATTTAACACAAATTTAATTTTATTTATAAATGATAATTTTTAACTATAGTTTTAAAATTATAATTCACAAATTGTAATACACAAATATTATATTATCTTTTAATAGATTTATAGTTTCAATAAAAATTTAATTTATAAATTATAATTTGAGGGTAATCTCATATATATTTACCACACTTTTACTTTCGTATAAAATCAAAATGAAACAAATATTGAAACTCGTAAAACTCTACAAATTTCAACTAAATCAAATATCTGAAGTAAAGAATTGGCTGAACTCCACCCTAAACCCTAAATCCAAATAACAGAACTCATGAAATCGCAGAGATCTCTCATTTTTTTAACTCCAGAAATCTCCTACTTTCGCTTTTCCCACTTTTGGTAAACCAAAAGCAGCCCTACCTTGGGCGAGGATGGTAACTTTGGCCCATGCTTTTGATTGCTGGGCTGGGCTTGGATTGACAGAACGAAAATCACTCACTAGCCACGGGTGCATTCCCCATTTGTATAAAGCGGTAGCATCAAGTCCCCGATCCAGCCCAAAATTGGTTGGCAAGTGGACGTATAATTGTGTCCATCACCCGGTGGGCCTGTCATCAATTCCGACTATTTCCAGGGCATGTTAACATTTTTTACCACAAGCAGAAAGATCGAATTCTTTTGAAATCACTATGCATGACATTATTTCGCCACTTGTGTTATGGTACTATTTCTACTAGCCAATTTAGGTTTTGCCCTAAGAGAGACGCACCAAAATTAGAACGTCCAAAGTGTGTTCCACCCAAGCACTTGATTTGGGATTAGGTTGCTCCAACAGCAGCTGCACGGTCGGATCTGGGTCATCTACGATCTGATCACCGTGATTCAGCAAAATTATCATAACCACATCATGGATGGTCGGATTCCACAGTTTGGCCATAGTGATCCATCGAAATTGCGTGAACAAACCCTGGATTCGACCTGCAGTTGCAACTGTAGCTTCCGGTTTCCAAAGCACTTCGACAATTTAACCACCCTCATTTCACTGTTCACTTTTCCCGCCGCCTGCTACCTGATCGGTTACCGCTAGGGATGAAATATTATATCGGGAACCGACATATCATACGAAAACCGAATGCCGAGGCAAACTGGATGGCGGATGACAGTCGCACCTGGCCCCAGCAACGGCTAGAAAATCAGGAGCCAAAACGACAGATTGGATCCTACCCTCTCCCCTTCTCTTTCCGCAACGTCACGTGCTTTTCCCCCGAACTCTCTACTTAACCCTTGTTAATCCAACCCAATCCAACATCTCCGATTTAGTTCACCTTCCCTGGTGTTCCCAGTTTCAGTACCAACAGCAGAGAGAGACACAACACACGCACGCGCGCGCAAAGAGAGGAAGGGGAAAGATCTTACCGGCAATGGCGAGAAACAAAAAGCTCGTCTTCTCCCTATTCTTCCTCTTCTTGCTTGTATTCTCGCCGTCCAGCGAGGCGCACAACATCACGGCCATCCTTGAGGGCTCCCCGGAGTACAGCGTCTACAGCGGCTACCTCACCCAGACCAAGGTCGCCGACGAGATCAACTCCCGGGACACCGTAACCTGCCTCGTCCTCCCCAACGCCGCGATGACCACCCTCGCCGCTAACCACACGATCGCCGCCATCAAGAACACCCTTCGCCTCCTCATTCTCCTCGACTACTTCGACCTTCGGAAGCTACACAACCTCCCCGTTGGCGCCGTCCTCTCCACGACCCTCCTCCAGACCACCGGCAACGCCCTCGGCAACCTTGGCTTCGTTAACATTACCAACGCCCGCGGCGGCAAGGTCACCTTTTCCTCCGCCGCCCCCGGATCCAAGCCGGAAGCCTCCTACACCAAGTCCATCAAGGAGGTCCCCTACAACCTCTCCGTGCTCGAGATCTCCGACCCCATCACGTTCCCCGGCCTCTTTGACGTCCCCTCCACTTCTGGATCCAACCTCACCGCCCTCCTCGAGAAGGCCGGATGCAAGACCTTCGCCTCGCTCGTCTCCAGTTCCGGCGTGCTCAAGATGTTCGAATCGGCCATGGCGAAGGGCTTCACCCTCTTCGCTCCCAACGACGAGGCCTTGAAGGCTCCCGGCGTCCCGGATCTGAGCTCCCTTTCCAGCGCGGAGCTCGTCACGGTCCTCCAGTACCACGCCTTGCCGTCCTACTCTCCCAGAGCATCACTGAAGATGATGGATGGGCCGATCAGGACAATGGCGTCCAGTGGAGCGGGGAAGTACGATCTCAGCGTCATCACCAGCGGTGACGACGTCTCCCTCGACACCGGCGTCGACACGTCCCGCATTGCCAGCCAGATTCTCGACGACACCCCCGTCTGCGTCCTCACCGTCGACAGCGTGCTTCTCCCTGTCGAGCTCTTCGGAAAAGGCCCGTCGCCAGCGCCAGCTCCGGCGCCTTTTGGCGAGTCACCGTTGCCTTCGCCGGCTCCTGCGCCTATTGTAGAAGCACCAGCACCGGCTCCGGAGAAGAAGAAGAAGCCGAAGTCCCACCCCGTGTCGCCACCGGCTCCGCCGATGGCCTCACCGGTGGGATCGCCGTCCGCTGAGCCAGCGGCGGATGCGAAGGCCGCCGATGAGAAATCTGCGGCGATGGCGGTGGCCGCTGTAAACCTAGCGGGCGTAATCTGGGCACTGTTTACAATGGCTTCCGTCTTGTGAGCGCTTAGTGCGGTTTGATCTGATTTGCGTGTGAGCAAGCGGTAAAGCTGGTCATTGTTTTGTTTCACGCTATTTTTAGTTTAAACTTTTCTCAATGGTGGATGTGATTTTTATTTATTTTCGGTTTATTTGTGTTTTTGGCTAGATTATTATAAGAGCTATTTATTTATTTTATGGCATAATTTCGGATTTATTGTTGTCGTTTTTGTTTTGCATGAAGAATTTGGAATGGGAATCGTGGCGAACAGGAAGGCACACAATGGGCCTCGGGACCCGTTGCAGACGCTTTAAAATCGAGTATTTGCGAGTTTGGGTTGGTGGGGAAGCCTTGGGTCGGCTCCCCTTTGTATTGTTTCTTATGTTGAAGCTTGTGAGCCCGTGGAGGCGCCGTGGCGTGGAAATTAAGTTTTTTTTTTTATTTCTCTTTAATTTAATATCAGCATTATATCCACTAAATTTTATGGATTAATAGAATATTTATAAATCTTTATTTAATCTAAATTTTACTCTAATTATAATTTCTAATATTATTAATTAGTTATAAGTCTAAATCCAATTGTGGATTCTTATTTTAATTCAAACTCTAATCTGAGTTTGAAACATCCATAACTCAATAATCTCTACATTGATTTGAACTCGGGCGTGCCACTATCACGAAACTTTAGCCATCATCTCTCATCTAACCCCTCCCCCTACACTACTAGCTTATTCAGCTAAGCGCTAGCTAGGATTCCTGTACTTCAGTCGCCAGTTCACCTCAAGATATGGTCGTTGCCAAGTTATGAGCTTCGTCTAATCCATGCATGGTTGTCTAGTTTCATCGGCTACCCTCTCATCGGACTATGTCCGCAACCTGCTTGCGTGCTTGCCCTTGCACACTGCTAGCGTAAAACCTCCACCGTCGAGGCACTGCACAACTCTAATGTGTAACCACCATCGAATTACCTTTTGGTCATTATGCCACCTACAAACGACTCTCCATCGCTATTGCACAGTCTTAGCCATCTCATGGCCTCGCTATATCCTCTTCTTTGTTGTAGAACCAGTCCTAATTATAACCATGTTGCTTCCCAGCTCACCAACCTGAGCTCTACCTTTTGCGTACGCATGTGTCCTGTTCCTGCACTCATTGGCCTCCACCTCTTAGCTGTTTGGCCATACTGAGCACTAGTTGAGACACCCCTACTGTACCTCATCAAAAGTCATCCACCACTAATTTAAGCCACAGTCACCATTGACTGAGAGCCCTACATGGCCTTTTGTCGGTCTCTCCCGCTCCAGCCGACCCACACCTTATATGGCCCTTTGCTAGCCTGTTCTCGCGTTCTCTCCCACGAGCGCCGCTAGTTTGTTCCTGTGCCTCACCTGACCTACATTTTCTTTTGTCATAAGGCAAAATTTATTTTATCGTCAAATTTTTCCACCTCGAATAAGGACTTTATCATCTTAGCTGTTTGCTCTTAAACTCTGATACCAATTATTGAAATTTATAGCGGAAGGTTCACGAATCATCTTGTTCTTAAACAATACCAGAAATGAGAAATAATACAAGGTAAAATAAAATAATATGAAAAGACACAGCAATATATGTGGTTCATCCAAAATCGGGTGACATCTATGGGGGAGCGAGAGATCCACTATCAAAAGACTTTACAAGAGTTTACAAAAAAGATTGTATTCTTTCTTACTCAACTAAACTCTTTCTTACTCTTTTTATGTTCAAAAAGAATCTCCAAGAGAACACCACGAGGAACCACCATGAGAAACCACCGAGAATCACTAGAAAGACTCACACACAAAAGCTGACACACTCTCTTTCTCCTCTCTCTATTCTCTCGATTTCTATCTCTCTATTTCTCTCTAGTTCAACATCAGCACTACCCCCACTAAACCCTATGAATTAATAGAATATTTATAAACCCTTATTGAATCTGAATTTTACTCTAATTATAACTCTTAATATTACAAATTAGTTATAAGTCCGAATCCAACTGTGAATTTTTACTTTAACTCAAACTTTAATCTGAGTTCGAGACACCCAGAACTCAATAATCTCCACATTGGCTTGAAATCGGGCGTGCCGCTGGTCAGTTCCTATGCCTCACCTAACCTTCATCTTTTTTTGCCATAAGACAAAATTTATCTTATCGTCAAACTTCTCCATCTCAAATAAGGACTTTATCATCTTAGCTATTTGCTCCTAAGCTCTAATATCAATTATGGGAATTCATAATGAAAGTTTTACGAATCATCTTATTCTCAAACAACACCCGAAACGAGAAATAATACGAGATAAAATAAAATAATAAGAGAAAACATAGCAATATATGTGATTCACCCAAAATCGGGTGACCTTTACTGGGGGAGCGAGAGATTCACTATCAAAAAACTTTACAAGAGTTTATAAAAAAAACTGTATTTTTTCTTACTCAACTAAACTCTTCCATCAAATCTTAGTAACGCCTCCACCTTTAAAAAAAATCTCCAAGAGAACACCACGAGGAACCATCACGAAAAACCATAGAGAAACACTAGAAAGACTCACATACAAGAACCGACACTCTCTATTTTTCTCTTCTCTCTATTTTTTCTATTTCTCTCTAGTTCAAACTCAACACTATCTCCACTAAACTCTATATATTACTAGAATATTTATAAACCCTTATTAAATCTGAATTTTATTCTAATTATAACTCCTAATATTATTGAATCTAATTATAAATTCTTATTTTAATTCAAACTCTAATATGAGTTCGAGACACCTAAAATTTAACAGTAATGCTAATGAAATTTCATCAAAACACCTAAAAAATCACGAGTGACTATAATTTTGATGATGTAAAAATCGGGGAGAGAGAACTTTTTTTTTTCTCTTCTTCCTTTATAATGACTTTCACGCATTTCTTGTACGGCTGGCCAAAACTCTTTTTTTTTTCTAACAACTTAATTTTTTATTTTTATTATTATTATTTTTCTTCTCTTTTCTTCTCAAACCCGCAGCCTTCCTCTTTCTTTTCTCAAAACCCTACCCTTCCCTTTTTCCCCTTTAAGCTAGTCCCCCTTTTCGCCCGAAGAAAAGTTGGTGCTCCATGTCTGTGCCGGTCCCGGTCAGATCCGACCGCAAGTGGCTAGATCCGACACCTCTTCTTGGCGACAGGGGGCTGGAGGAGGGAACAGGCCTGTTGCGTGGAGCGGGCGATGGCGGGCAACAATGGCCGAGGCGACGACGGCAGGTCGAGGCGGAGCAGGGTAGGCCGGTGGCAGGGTGCTTCAGGGCTCGGCGAGATACAGACCACGTGCTAGGGCATGGTGGAGGGCTAGTGGAGGGGCTGGCCATTCATGGGGACCGTAGGCTCCAGCGAGGCAGTGGTGCAGGTGTGGCGAAGCTCAGGCGGTTATGAGCTCAGCAAAGGGAGTTTCAGCGGGGTGCGGGCACGATGGATGGTGGCAGCTGGTCAGCATGGGAGCGGCAGGTTGCTAGTGGGGTGGAGGCCGTGCGAAGCTCGTCGGAGGTGAAGATTAGCTTGGCAGGGTAGGTCACGACGGCCAGTCGGCGAAGCTCAGGGGGAGGATGTCACATTGGCTATTGTGAATAATTAAGCTCGAATGTGAGGGTAGAAGAGGACTGGAAGGAGGCGTGGGGCTGCTTCTAGGGTTCTGGCAAGGGGGCGCGATGGGGCTGCTCTCCTTCAGAGCTTTGGGACAGCAGTAGAGGTGGCTTGACTAGCATGAGGAGGCTGCTCGGGAGTTACGCGGGGCGGTGTAGGGTTACATAGGGGTACCTCGCAAGAACAGGAGAGGGGAAGAACAGAGGGTAGAAAGCTCCCTCTTATCCTCGCTTTTTAGTGCAGAATACGAGTCCTTCTGTAATGACCGAGAGGATAACAATATCAAATCCATCTTTCTCTTTTAAATTCTAAATAGATGATTGATAAAACTTATTTTCATTCAAAGTTTAAAATTTTGGAGATTGGATATGTATGTATATAATTTACTTGTTTACATATAAATAAAGATTTGTATCCGATGATGTTCTGAAGGATTTTTATACTATTTTATGATATAATAAAATATAGGGGGTTATTTACTAATTTTTTATAAAAAAATTGGATTTAATTATAATTTTATAAAGTTTAAGAATCTTTTTATATAAATAACTTATTTATAAAATTTTAAAACTTTTAGACACAGTTTGATTCAGGATCAAGATCAAGATCAAAGTCAAGACTACTGAGCCACTTTTATAAACTAATAATTTTTTATTAAAATTAACCTTATAATAATTTAAATTTTAAAAAATTATTTAATTTTTTATAATAATTTAATGCTGATTCTAAATCAAATGATTTCTTATGATAATTTTTGAATAAACTTTAGACTTATTTATAAATAAAAAGTATTGAGGGTCTTATTTGTGAAAATTTGACATTTTAAGGACTTATTTGTGAATATAGAATTCTTGATAGGTTTATTTACAAACACTTAATTTTATAGAGACTGATTTATAATTCTAGAGTTTTATTAGACTTTTCCGTAAAATTTTCATCCTAGGGACCTATTTGTAAGAAAAATCTGATCAAGGATTTTTTTATAAAAATTTATTCTATTCAGATCTCTATTTATAAATTTTTTTTTTTTTGCTTTAGTTTAGATTTTGAATGAATTTTAGGTCTAATTTTAGTCCAAATATGTGACCCACTTATCTCACTTTAGCTTGAGCTTGAATTTCCTAACAATACGAGTTCAAATCGAACTCAATTTTTGGTTAAACTCGAACACGATTTAAGTCTAACTAAGATTGTGATATACAAATCTCAATTTTTAATTATATTTTAATTAAGGACAAAAATACTTCAAATACTCTCCTTCTCTATTTTTAAAAAAGACCGAAATATTTTTCCAGAGACAGATAAGAAGAATGACCTTCCAGAGTCAAGGGAGAGATGAGGGGTCTCCTTCCTTCACATTAAATGTAGAGGATCTTGAGTGCACTATTTTGATTAGAGTAATTGTACTTTGATTACCGAGAGGTATTTATGAAATCTCAACTAGCCTTTTATATCACCGCGCAATGACTTTTGTTATTTAGTAAAAGATGGTGAAAGAGGTAAAGCGGAGAGTAATTGCTCTTGTAGACAATCATCTTCTACAATGCCATGTATGCAAAATTTCACATAAACATGGTACACCATAAATATCAAGTTGTGATGTATCGAACTATGATCTAATACACATATACCTCAGTGTCTAAAGTGGTCATGGGTTGAACTATAAGGGGGAGTGTCTGAAGGACATATAGGCAGAGTTGTGAGGATTCAGCCAAGCCCCTGCTTTGGTTCAATTCTTAATTTGACTTAATAACTCATGAAACAACATTGCTCACCAAGCCTTCCTGTCAAGCTATTGCAATTCAACTACAAAGGGTTGATCTTATGGTGCAACTTCTTAGACACTTCTTGGGTCTTGTGCCTATGCAGCTTAAGACAAGATATAGCTGACATGATCTAGCTAGCATGGGCATTAGGGGCGCGTTTGGAACGGGGTCAGGGCTACGGTCACCTCGCCCTGACCAGACTATTCTTTCAAACACCAAAAATTTGACCGCACTAATATTATTTAATTCATTTAAATTATAATAAAGATTTGACTAAAATGCCATCGATTCATCTGAACCGTCGGATCTCGATCCAACGGCTCAGATTGCCTCATCTGACCAGAGCACGATCGCCGCCGACTGTTCATCTTCTCCTCACCATCGACACCGACGTCCTGCACTCGAAGCCTCACCCCGGTCGCCGGATCGCCGGAAAACGACCTTCCATACACTCTCTGTGCGAGCTCGCTGCCGACGAGCTCCATGCTCGAGCTCAGCCGGCGACGTCGTGGGTCTCCTCGTGTGCACACGCCCAGCGAGCTCCCTGCGTGCGCGCGCCGAGATAGCCCCGCGAGCAAGCCGCGCTCGCTCTCGTGAAGAAGATAAATAATAGTACGTGAACAGTACTCACTGGAGGGTATTTTTGTCTACAAAAAATTTTAACCATCTGCTAACCAGATCAGTAACCAAATAAGATTTATTTGACCGCATTAGCATTTTACACTTTACCCTTTCCTTTAATCTTGACCTTGACATTGACCCCGTTCCAAACGGGCCCTAGGCGATTATAACCATTTGGAACTTCCTACAATCCAAGAGGTAGTTGGGTGATGCCAGGTACTCTCCCTTTTTTATTTTGGAGGCAAGGGATATCCCGCGCCTTAATTGAACACTCATCCCAAGGTGAAGCAAACAAATCTCAAGGCAGATGAGAGCCCGATGCACCACCGAGCAACACGTAGCCCTATCAGTGTAGTAGTTACATTCTAGTAAGAAATTCTAGATGTTATCAGGGGAGGCCTAGAGGCAGGGTCACAATGCACTATTTGGTTTGGGATCAGGATCAGAATCAAAATTAGTGAACCACTTTTGTAAACTAATATCTTTTTATCAAAATTAACACTTCAATAATTTAAAATTCAAAAAATTATTTAATTTTTTATAATAATTTAATTTAATAACAGTGTAAAATAAGTAATATTATTTTTACAAAAAAAATAATTCTAAAATTGGTTGATCCTGATCCTGATCCCAAACTAAATGGGACCCAAAGTTTCAACATTTCCCTCTCCTTCAACAGCTTCTTGCTGAGGCCCAATCTAGCTTTCTTTTGTAGAGGTTTGCTTGCTACAAGCATGAGGTGGTGAATCACTGTTGAGACCATGACTTTAATCTCCACAATCTATACCTTGACTAGGTGGATGAGGAGGTAATGAAACAACATTTGACAATTTACCTCGAGGTTGCCGAGGCCACTAACCATATCCTTCATATCAAGCCCTTTGCAGCATTCCTATTACGAGGCTTTCTAGGTCCACAGGTCTTATTGGACCTTAAATTTGCTCACTTTCTTTCCATCAAGTAATATATTGGATGGCATTAGGTACCGCTAGTGTTGAGGCAGTCTTTCAATCATTGATGGCAATGAGGTGTTACACTTGCAATGGTTATTTTGTGGTCAAGTGTTAAACTTATAAAAAGGCTTCAGTCTATCAAGTGCTACACTTATAACCTTACTTTAGTTTTGTCAAATATTAAACTTATAATTTGGTTTCAATCGATTAAGTGTTGAACTTATAATTAACTTTAATTGATTAGGTACTTGTGAGATTGATTTCAATGGCATGGAGTGGCCAAGATCTCAAGGAGTGACCTCATTGCACAAATCAAAGTGTGTTTTAATTTGAGTACAATATCAAGTATTATGAGAATATTGACTTTAATAGGTGCAAACCCCTATTGTTAATTATCTCGATGATTATCAGAAATTTCTTAAAATAAAAAATCTAATTAATAAAATAGAGATGTGAAGAAGACACTTAATTAATTTTAAGAAATGATATATAACTTAAATAAGGGGTATACCCTAACTTTATAATTAATTTTAACATAGCATTATACAAAACATGAAAGAAATAAAGAAAAAAATGGAGAAGAAGCTCTGATGTATGTTGCTACCTCGTTCTTCTATGTTAGATTATGTGACATCTGACTCAGATGGATCTTAACTTGATATTGGCAGATATTGATGACATAGTCTAGTAGAACATAAAAAGACATGAGAAAAGTTTAAAGTATGTGCATTAGCTTTGAGCGTTGGCAGTAACTTCATTTGGTTTGAAGTATTTTCATTACTCAATAAGGCATTGGTAATAACTTTATTTGATTTGAAATATTTTCATTGGTTAATAAGGTATTGATGATAACTTTATTTGGTTTGAAGTGTTTTTGTTAATTAATAATGCGTTGGTGATAACTTCATTTGATTTTGAAATATTTTTATATTCAATGAAATACAAGTAATAATTTCATGAGTTTGAAGTATTTTTATAGCTAATGAGATATAAATGATAACTCTATTAATTTAAAGTGTTTTTTATAGATAATAAAGTGTAAATGATAACTTCATTGATTTGAACTATTTTCATATCCAATAAGATATAAGTGATAATTTCATGAGTTTAAAGTATTTTCATAACCAATGAGGTATAAGTGATAACTTTATTTGGTTTAAAGTATCTTCATAACTGATGAGGCATCAGTAATAACTTTATTAGTTTGAAATACTTCTATAACCAATGAGACATAAACGATAACTTCATTAATTTGAATTATTTTCATAGCCAATAAGATGTATGTGATAACTTCTTTAATTGTAAAGTGTTTTCATGGCCAATAAGGCATAGGTGAAAATTTATTTAGTTTTGAAGTATTTTCATAGCTAATAAAATATAAGTAATAAGTTATTTGAAGTGCATCTATAACTAATAAGGCATAAGCGATAATTTATTTAATTTTGAAGTATTTCCATGGCCAATGAGGTATAAGTGATGACTTCTTTGATTTGAAGTATTTCTATAGCTAATAAAACGTTAAGTCGTACGTGATAACTTTATGAGTTTGAAAGTAGCATTACCCACTACTTATGGAGTTGGGAATAGCCTTGGAGTGATATCAAATATTTTTGTAGCACATCTAATGAAACTTAGTTTGACCCAGTTTAGTTCTATTTGAACTAGTTGTGATTCAAATTAGGATAGTAACATCATCCATTATTCATAATTATGGAGTATTGTCAAAGGTTTCGCACATCCAGTGGGATTTAATTTGACCCTGTTCAATTCTATTTAGACTAATCTAGTTTGGATTTAAGTTTAGCTTGGATTCAATTTAGTATTCATAATCCAATTTTGATTTAAGTCTAAATTAATTTAATTTGATATTGAAAACTTAATTTGGATTAAGTTTGATTTGATCAAGTTCAATATTCAAGACTCGACCTACGATTCGAGTCTAATTTGATTCAATTCGATGTTCAAAACTTGATTTGGATCAAGTTTAATTTGATTCAATTTAATATTCAGAACTCGACTTTGATTTGAATCTAATTTGATTCAGTTTAATATTTAACACTCAATTTTGACTCGAGTATGGTTTTATTTGATTCAAGTAAAGATTGACCTTATGCTGGACTCTTATCAAGTTCAAGTTTGCATCTTAATTGACTTTAGTTTGAGTTTAAGTTGATTTAGGTTTACCTTATTTTTAGTTCAAGCTCAGCTTGATTTGACCCGTTTAACTTTCAGTTTGGACTTAATTTAACTCAATTGAGGTTCGATTTGAGTTTAGTTCAACTCAAATTGGGTTTGATTTAAACTTGACTTGATTTTGAATTAACCCAACATGAACTCAATTAGGGGGTTGAGTTCGACCTAATTTAGTTCGGATTGTCTTAATTTGTCTATCTATTTGATCAATTTAGGTCCATTTGGTAGTCTGTCTGAGTCAATTTAGTTATGCTCATTTGTTCTGATTGAGTCTAATGTTATTGAGTCACTTTTTATTAGTCAATTTGATTTGAGAACCCTTGAATTATCATGATAATTTTGGGTAAGCTTGCGGGCTAGTCTTAGATGTGCAAATCAGAGGACTAGCCTAGCTAAGCGAGCCTAAAAACTAGCTTGATTTGACGAATCTGAAGGCTGGCCTATGGATGCAAGCCTAAGGACTAATTTGATTTGGGTGAGTCTGAAGGCTTGCCTATGAATGCCAATTTGAGGGCTAGCTTGATTTGACAGATCTAAATGTTAGCTTTTAGATGTAAGCCCGAGGGCTAGCTTAATTTGGATGGACCCAAAAGGTGACCTATAGATACGAGGGCAAGAACTGGCTTAATTTGGTGGGACCAAAGATTAGTCTATGGATACGAGCTTGAGGACTAGCCTAATTTGACAGGCCTGAAGGGCTGATTTGGTAGGCCCAAAAGTTAACTTATGAATGTGATGAGCCTAAAGACTAAGTTATGGATGCAGTGGGTCTGAATACTAGCCTATAGAAATGACCCCAAGGGCTAACTCAATTTGGCAAGCCCGAAAGTTAACCTCATTTTAGAGGCTCAAAAACTAGCCTATGGATGCGAGTCCAAGGATTGACTTAATTCCGCGAGTTCAAAGACTAGTTTGATAGTTGGGGGACCCAAAGGTTTGCCTGATAGGTGCCACAAGCCCAAAAATTGGCCTATGAATGCAAACCTAAGAGCTGGCTTGATTTGTCAGACCTAGAGATTGACCTAATAGTTGTGCTAGGTTCAAAGGCTAGCCTGTAAATGCGATCCCAATAGCTACTTTGGTTTAGCAAGCCTGATGACTAGCCTAATTTGATGGGTCCGAAAGTTGACCCATAGATGTAAGGCTAAGGGCTGGCCTGATTTGGCGGACCTATGGATGTGGCAAGTCAGAAGGTTAGTCTATGGATGCGATCCCGAGGGCTGATATCATTTAGTAGGTCCAAAGGTTGACCTATTCCAAATATATGAATTGTTGGTTTTTTTTGTTCTTGTCCAAGTTCAGGTGGATTTTTTTGTCATAGTTTCTCCTCCATCTTCACGAAGTTTGATAGTGAACTCCAAACTATGAGTTTTCCTCATAAGGGGCGGCACCGTGGAGTGCAAGGGGATGGGATTATGGATGACTATCATGATGAAGAAGATCTATGAGGTGCCAATGACCATGGGTGGCAGTGGGGTGGTAAAGTTTCAAAAGCACTTAAAAGACTACTAGTAGCCATGGTGGTAGTGAAATTTCAGCGATGTCCCAAGGGAGGCTGTGGATGGTCGTGGTGGTGGTGAAATTTTATTGATACCCGAAAAGAGGCTATGGGTGACTGTGATGGTACTGAAATTTCATCGATGCCTCAAAGAAGGCCATGAGTGGATACAATAATGATGAAATTTTGTCAATGCCCCAAATAAGGCCGTGGGTGACCACGATGGTGGTGGAATTTCGTCAATGCTCTAAAGGAGGTCGTGGGTTAGCGTGGTGGTGGTAGAATTTCATCGATGTCCCAAAGACCATGGATGGCCACAATATTAGTGGATTTTCATTAGTGCGCCATAGACGTGGAGTTTTGTCAATGCACCAAAGAGGCTGCGGTGTTGGTGGAGACATCAATGCTCAAAGTCGCAAGTGGCCGCAGTGCTGGTAGAGCAAGGGAGACGCCTAGCAAGGTTTGGACATCTGGTTCTCTCAGGTTTATTCCTCCAAATATGGGAAGCAAGGTGCCATCTGTTGGAGATCAATGGAACATGGGGTAATGAGAGCTCAGAACAACAACAATAGTGGAGTTCTTGAGGGCATGGGGTAATGAGAGCTCAGAACAACAACAATAGTGGAGTTCTTGAGGGAGACATGGAAAAAGGAGAGTAAAATTGAAAAGAAAAGTGGAAAAGAGGAAGGAAATCTTACATCTAGATGATGCCTTCTTGGTCTCCTTTTGATTGGCACAATCTCCTCCTTTAACTACTATAGAACTTTCTTAAGGATTGGCCTTCAAATTCACCTTTGATTCGTGCAAAATCTTTCCAAGAATCAAGTATAAAAGTATATGAAATCTGTGTACCCTAACCCCCTTTATATAGTATTGAGAAAATCTCTAATTTTGGGTGATTAATTGATTTGATTTAAAGATTTGATGGATATATTTTTACTATAAACCTTATATTTGAATCTTGGATTGATATATTATGAAATTACACCTTTATTTATTGAAAATTCCGTTGATCTTCCAAAGATTTGAAGAGAATTTATTTCTGTTTTTACATATTGCCTTTGAAATGGATGTTTGGCTGGTAACTGGACCTCTGACTGAGAGCAAAAGTGTGGGTAGTTTGTCAAAACCAAACATTCGATTGGGAACCAGTCGTCTGATTGTGACTAGAGATTTCTTAGTTCTATCAGAACCAATCATTCGGTTTGGAACTAGTCATCTAGTAGGACTCAGTTTAGTATTTTGGGCCCAAATATTCAGCCATTGTCCATTTCAAATTGGCCCTCAATCATCCATAATTAAACTTAAAGTTTAACTCTAATTCTTATTAGACTCAAAGTCAGAGTTAAGTTGCAAAAGCCACTTAAACAATACTAAACTTGTAATAGTTATTCTATGATCAAGTGTAAACTTGTAACAAGACATCCGTTGGTTAAGTGCTTTAACTTATAACCAGGCTTCAGTCGATCTAGTGCTAAACTTATAACTGGGATTAAGTTAGTCAACTGCAAACTTATAACCATCATTTCATGATCAAGTGATAAACTTGTAATATGATTTCAAATAGTTAAATGTTGAACTTATAACCATTATTCAATAATCAAGTGTTGAACTTATAATCAGGCTTTAGTTGGTCATGTGATGAACTTATAACCATTGTTTCATGGTCAAGTATTGAACTTATAATTGGACTTCAGTCAGTCAATTGCTAAACTTGTAACCATTATTATATGGTCAAGTGTTTTGAACCTGTAACCAAGCTTCAATTGATCAAGTGTTGAACTTCTAATCATTGTTTTGTGGAAATGTCTTGAATTTGTAACTCGGCTTCAGTTAATCAAGTGTTGAACTTGTAACTATTATTTTACTATCAAGTGATAAACTTATAGTCAGGCTTCAGTCGGTCAAATGTTGAACTTCTAAGCAATATTACATAGTTAAGTGCTTAACTTGTAATTGGATTTCCATCAATCAAGTTTTGAACTTGTAGTCGGGCTTCAACTTGGTCATGTATTGAACTCGTAAATGGGCTTTAGTTAGTCAAGTGCTAAAATTATAATCATTTTTTAATGGTCATATGTTAAACTTGTGACTAGGCTACATCCGGTCAAGTGCTAAACTTATAACTATTATTCTATGGTCAAGTATTGAATTGAAACTGAGTTTCCATTGGTTAAGTATTGAACTTGTAATCAAGCCTTAGTATCCTACAGCTCGGATAGCCGTAGAGAGAAGCAGATATGTCAATTTATTAGTAAATTTTGCAGAGACTACTCGCATGCCATGTTTGAGGCAAAACTTTACCATCATGTTGTTCAAGTTTGTAAGTTCCCTTTTTGATGCTTCCCATTACCTTAGAGGAACCCTCCCAATTCGATGAGAGATTTCTTGTAGCTCAGTTGGTCACATCAGCCTCCTAAGAATGAGGTCCCCTACTTTAAAGTTTTGATCATATACTTACCAACTTGCGAGTGAGCCACACATTATTGGTAGGTGGTTGTCTTAAGTTGGCTTGCTCCTGCAGCCCAAGATGGAGGTATTTTTCTATACTAAGAATTTCTTCATTCGTTAAGGGTTGTATTATGGGACCTATGGTGAAGATACATCAATCTCCACTAGAATGATTGTTTCAACCCTATATGTAAGCAAGAAGGGGGTTTCCCCCAAGGCCTTTCTCAGAGTCGTTTGATAGGACCATAGAATATTTGGAAGTTCCTCAATCGATACCCCTTGTGCACCTTCAATGTGCTTCTTCGATCCTTGCATGATGATTCAATTCATTAGTTCAACAAGCCCAATCACATGTGGATATGCGACTAAAGTTAACATTTGCTCTATGTACAAGACTTTGTAGTAGATTTCAAAACTTACCCTCATTGAACTACTTCCTAGTTTTAATGATCAGTACCTTGGATATAATGAACCTACAAATTACATTCTAATAGAAAAATTCCTTGGCTTTTTTGGGATCAATTTCGATGGCATAAGATAGTAGAGACCTTAGGCAGTGACCTCGATGCACAAATAAAAATTTATTAATTTAATTTAAAGTGTACTATTAGGTATTATAGAAATGTTAACTTTTAATACATCCAAGCTCCTATTATTAATTACCTCAATAGTTATCAGGAATCTCCTAAAATAAGAAACTTAACTAATAAAAAAAAAATTTTGATTAATTTTAAGTAATAGTACATGACTTAAATAAGGGTATGTTCTCACTTTATAACTATAAGATTATGGAAGTAAAATAAAAGAAAGAGAGAGAAATGGGAAAGAAGCTCTTATATGTGCTGTCGCTCCAGTCCCGTGCATTGAATCGTATGGAGTCTGACTCGAATGGATCCTGACTTGATCCTTAGCAATTGTTGATGATATCATTTGGTGGCATTATTAATAGGACATGAAAAGAGAATGAAAAGTACAATATTTTGAATAGCAGGAGTATTTGTGACAACTTCTTTTAATTAAAGTGTTTTTATTAGCCACCTCTGGTCGGTGATAACAGTATAAAAATCGAAACAAGAGAACGACATTTCTTTTTTCTTTTTTTTTCCTTGATTGCTATCCAAATTTTTTTTTTTTGTTTCAACAATTTTTCTTTCTTTTTTCTTTCTTCTCTTTCCGCAAAAGGCCTGTGTCCTTCTTCTTTCTTCTCTCGGCCCAGCTCCTTGAGCTAGGGGCTAGATCTGACCGGATCTAGCAGGATGCAGCCCGAAGCCGATGGTGAAAAACAGCGACGGGGCCCAAGCCCCCCGTCTTCTTCATCCCCCAGCCGGATATTATCGGGTACGGTCGGATCCGACCTTCCCTTCCTTCAGCAGATCTTGACCGGGGTCTCACGTCGGCGATGGAGGTCCAGCGAGGATGCGGGTGAGGCGCAGCAAGGAGGAAGAGGCTGACAGCGCACTGACACAAGACCACGCGGGGACAGAGTGGCACGCCGACAGAGCGGGGGTCGTGGCTGGAGGAGCTTCAGGCCGGTGGCCTTGAGGGTGCGGTGGGGTCCGACGTAGGCGGGAGGGAGGTCCGGCCCGGGCCTGTGGCGAGGTGCGGGCCAAGTGGCAAAGCGGCAGGTCTGGTGGCAGCCTACGGCAAGGTGGGGGCCAAAGGGCTCGGAGTGGAGGCGGTTGGCACGATGCGCATAGCCAGTGTGCATGCCAAAGGGCTTAGAGCGGCGACAGTTGGTGCAACGGGCATAACCGGTGTGCGAGCACTCCGGTAAGGTGGTGGGAGGTAGGCCGGCGGTGCTCTAAGGTACAGGGGGCAGCTGGGCGGTTCGGCGATGGTTGCAGGCCACATGGGTGCAGCAGCAGAGCTCACGGGGGCACGAGTTGAGTGGATTCAGGGTGCAAGTCGACGGGAAGAGGATGGCAGGCGGCGGGGTTCGGGTGAGGTGCAGCTAGGGTTCAGGCAGGAGCATGGGAGCAGGTCGACAGAAAGGAATCACGAGAGGTGTAGCCAGCGAACAAGGGAGACCGAACTGGGGTTGGACTAACGGGCTACAACGATTGGCGCGCGGGGTGGTGCTCAGTGCAGTAGTGGGCAATTCATTGGTGGTTCAGTCGTGGGAGAGCCACCTCAAGAAGATGGCCAGAGTGATGATGCTTCCTCGAGCGGACCGCAGCGTAGAGCAGGGCAGAGCAGCTTGATAACCATATGGGAGAGGAGGAGAGCAGACAGAGAAGAAGAAGAACAGAGTTAAGTTCTAATTTTCATCTTTTCAATCTTTGACCTCTCTTGATGAATTTTTCTATAATGGCCTTCTGATCCCCTCCTCGTTGTTTTTTTTTACTTGCAGGATTCCATTCATTTTATAGGCTTCAAAAAAAATTCGAATTTGAATCTTTAATTGGCTTATTTTAAAATATTGTTAGATTGTGGTTGATGGTGAGATTGTGTTTTTATTTTTTTTATTAGCATGTAATCTACTAATTAGGATTTATTTTCTAGATGAAAAAAGTTTAATATTTATATGGTATTTGGACATTGAATTTTTTGTGTGATATTTACAAATTTTTCAAAAAATTTGGATCAAAATATAAGGTTATAAATTTCAAGGTTTTTTTTAAAAAAAATCTATTTATGAAATTTTGGATCTTTTAGGATTCTTTTTGTAAAAATATTCTGAACAGTGGCTGATTTGTAAAACCTACTTAATCCAAGGATTCAACTGTAATTTTCATTAAATCGGAATTTTCTATAAAAATTAGCAGTGAGAATATTTTTAAAAACTTAGAATTTTTAGGGGTTAATTTATAAATTTTTTATTTTATGATTTATTCGTAAAATCTCAAAATTCAAGGCCAGTATGTAAATCCGAAAGTTCTAAATTAGCTCAAATTTTATTTTCATCCTAATTAGAATTTGGACCCAATCTAACTTAAAATGTTATGTCTAAATTTAGCCTTATGCTTTATGATGGTAGTTAATAGCTCTACTTAAATAGCCTTCTGCACCATGATGCTAGCTAGCAGCTTCACTTCTACTCACTTCATAAAGTAATCTATCACCACTATGAGGAACTTTCATTGCCCATAAACTTATGGAAAAGGTCTCAAGATATTCATTCTCCATCAATTAAAAGGCCATTGTGGTTGAGTTAACTACAGTGCAATGATATGTACAATTGGAATTTCTCTTAGTGTGCAGTGTATTCCAATGTTTCTTTAGTCATGTTAGGCCAGTAGCACCATGTATTAGCTTGTTTGTATACTAAGGTGCACCCCCTCAATATGGCTTCCATACGTACTTTTATACACTTCTCGGAGTACATATTTCACTTATGATGGGTTAAGTAACTTGGAAAGCAGTAAAGAGGGATCTCTTATATAACTCCCTACTATGAAGAACATGGTGCCAACCTCAAGATTTTTCGTGCTTCAATAGGGTCTTATGGGAGCTTTCCTGCCACAACATACTCTATAAAGGGATCCTTCCAACTTGGCTCATGCTCTATAATGTGAACACTTGAATCATTACAAAGGATCTCCACATAAATCATCTACCCATTGTCTTAGATCATCACAGTGCAAGACAGGCTAATGAGTTAATATCAACATTCTTTCCACAAGGAATTTGTTTGGCATTTAGCTCTTAGACTATTTTGGCTGCTAATCAAACTTCTATCAGGTATTCTTTCATGAGGGCATCTTTGCTACATATGTCCTGCTAATTTAAATATTGAGGAGCTGTGAATCACTATACAACTTGAGCTTTCTTGCTTCTACTACTTTGGCTACCTAAAGACCTAGTAGCACTATTTCATATTTGACCATATTGTTTGAGACTTTAAAGCTAAAGCTTAAGGAGTATTCTAATATGTCTCCTTCCTAGCTTTTTACTAAGGCTCCCGCTCTGCTCCCAGCTTCACAAGATGACCCATGAACGACCTTCTAGACCTATCCCTCATATGTACTAGGAATTTTGAGTTCTACAAAAAAGTCAACGAGTTCTTGGGCTTTTATTGTTGTCCATACTTCAAAATAAATGTCATACTGACTACGTTTCATAACTCATTTCATTATTCTCCCTGAACTTTTCAGCTTCTAGAAGGCTTGTCAAAGTAGGTGATCTGTCAAAACTGTCGCTGTGTGGATTTGAAAGTATAGTCACAATTTGTGGGATAAGAGTATAACAATAAAAACTAACTTCTCAAGGAGCAAGTACTATAGTTCAATCCCCTTAAGGACATGGTTAACAAAGTACATCAAGTATTGCTTTCGATCTCTATTATTCGCCAACACATAACTTATGGAAGTGTCACTCATTGTGACATATAAGTTGCATAATCTCTCCATGGTTTGACTTTACTAGCAATGGAGGTGAGGTAGGGTACATATTTAGTTCTTGGAAAGCTTGTTCACACTAATTATCCCACTCAAAATGGCATTTCTTCCTTAATGTTTTAAAGAAGGGTAAGCACATATATTTGGAAAGAAAAGAGTTAAGTGCTACTAAGCATCCTATAGGTCTTTGTTCTTCACCAAAATTGAGGACTTCAACTCTAAAACTGTCTCAATCTTTTTCGAGTTTATCTCAATTCCTCTTTCTGATATGAGTTACCAATAAATTTTTCTACAACAACTTTGAAAGTACACTTCTCTAAGTTTAACTATATTTTATATTTTCTGAGGGCATCAAATGTCTCTTGTAAGTCTACCACTGCCCCAAGCTATGAATGCTTTTAATCAACAACACATGTTCATGATTGTTTTAGTGGCATTACCGTAGAGGATTACTCAAAAATGTTTTTAAGTGGATCTCAATGAAAATACTAATATTGCAACCGTTTAGTTTTAATCATGGCAACTCCAATTACCATCTTCTCTAGTCAATCTATAGTCTATACAGAAATCACATTATTGTCCATTTGAGATTCTCCTAGCTCTCATTCTCTATTTTTAAAGAGGACTGGAATGTTTTTCTAGAAGCGGATGTAACAAGGATCATCTCACTAAGTTGAGGGAGAGGAAGAGAGGACATTCTTCCTTTGCATTTTTCTTATATAGAGGATCTTGAGTGTGCCATTTGATTTGAGTATTATACCTTGGTTACCGAGAGAGGGTTAATTGGGATATTTTTTTAAAATATTAACTTGCCTTGGATATTACTATGCAATAAATTTTGTCATTTAATCGAAGGTGAGGTAAGAAGTAGAGCAGAGAATAGCGATTCTTATCGAAAACCATTTTCTAAAGTGTCAAGTAGGCACATTTCTATGCAAGCATGGTGTAAGAAAAATATCAAATTGTGTTGTGTCGAACTGGGATTTGATATCCCTATACCTCGGTGTCGGAGATGTTCATGGGTCGAATTATAAGAGAGAGCAACTGAAAGATGCATGGACCGAGTTATGAGGGTTCAATCTGTCCCTTGCCTTGTTTCGGTTCTTGATTTGGTTGTAACTTCTCATGACACATCATTATGAATTCTAAAAATATAAGATTTATAATCTTATAGCTATCGATTTATGCTAAAAGTCATTTTTTTCGTATCCATAAAAAGGGCCAATGCAACGCTAGCACAACCCAACTTGTTAAGAAAATATTCATGGGTCATGCCGGACTACATAAAAAAAAACATAAGTGGACCGTATCGTGATGGGATGATCAAATTTCGTGTCGAGCAAGCATGGGCTCATATGTAGTGAAAACAACAAATATATGCTGGTCCAATGCTACCTCCGGACTCCACGAGATTGACACCTCCAAAATCAAATTTAGGGGTGTTTGGATTGTAGTTGAATTTCGAAAATGGTAAAAATGAAATCACTTCCGTCACTTTTATTATTTGAATGTAGATCACTTTCGGAAGTGGTGAAAATACCACTTTCGGATGAATTTGAAAATAAATTAAGATTGAGTTCCGTGTTACACTCCCACCCCTCCCATTTCTCTAACTCCTCCACTTTTTAATCCTAAATGGTGCTTCCGAAATTTCTAAAGGAGCAGTTCGACCTAATTATTTTAGTTAAATTATATTATAATAATATTAATATTATAATATTATTAGTATTAAAAATTTTAAATTTATTCGACACATATTATATTCACTTAATATTATCAATTTTCATCTCTTCTGTCATTCTAACATTTTTATCATTTTCGAAAATCATGTATCATCCAAACACTATTTTAGTCGCTGTTGTAGCCACGTCAGCGATAGATCCGATGCACTAGATCTAACAGACAACTCGGATCAGGACCGTTGGATCCAGAATGTTCTTAATTTTTGATAGAATATTTATAAAATTTATAAAATAGTTTGAGCCATGACAGATTAAATAAAAGTCGTTGCTCTATGGGCTTTATTCAGTTTTACACTAGACTACCTCAGAAAACAAAAAGAAAATCTCTTAATTATCAGATTATGGCACCTATGACGAGCCTTTCTTCTAAAAAACCTACACAAACATCACAATACCTCTAATTTAATTATTTATTACGCAAAATAAACGCATATTCAATCTCGATGTGTTTCCATGTATTCAAACTCAGCTTTTGGCGAAACAGGCATTTTATTTTCAAACATTTCAGCGCTATATATAAAAATATTTTAAAATATTATTATTTTGTAGTTTAGGGTTTTCGGACGGCTATCCGGGTTTATCGAACCGAAGCCAGACGGAAAAAGATCTCCACAGCGATAAGATCCAAATGAGGCGGATCGAAACCAGAAACGAAAAGCAAGATGCTGTCAGATCAAGACAAGACCCACTGCAAACCGGCATTGGTTCCGTTAATCTCGCATAAGGATAGATAGATTATCAAGTAGTTCTAGATACTGCTGTGGACAGAAGTTGAACATAGTCCTCGATACCAAAACGCAGAGCTATCATCTTCTTCTACTCAACCATAAAAAAATACAGATTAAAGAAAATAAACACACAAAAAAAAAAAAGAAGCGCAGCTCATGGAGGTGCAGCTTTAGACGCATTCCCGTTCTGCAAGACGCTAGTGGGCGAGAAGCCGAGCCTGGGCGGCGACACATTGTTGCTGCTGCTACTGCTGCTGTTTCCGGAGTTGGCCGTGACGGCAGGCATGAGCTGTAGTCCGCCCGCCGGAATGGAGATGGAGAACTGAATCCCGTCCACATTGGTTCTATTTTGTTGCGAAGAGGTGATGGGAATGGCGGCTGGTTCCACAGGCTTTCTTGAACGGTTGCGGCCGCGGTGCATGTGGCGCTCACAGTACTTCTGATCGGGCACCACGTCCCTCGAGCACCGCCACTTCTTGCCGTCGGTCCTCCGACAACGCCCCGGCTCTGGCTCCATGCTGTTTCTGTAGTCCATTAGCCACCCTCCCTGCTCCATCGCAACTGCTCCCCCTCGCAAAACAGCCATATTTGAGCCAAGACTAGGCAAACAAAGAAATATAGTAGAAACCAAGGGAAGAAATGAAGAATCATACAACTGGGGAACAGATGGGAACCGTAAAGCGAAGGCGACGCTGCGGCGACGCTCTTCCAGATAGGCAGGACGAGATGGAGCGGGATGGGGATGCCGGCGGCGAGGTACTTGTAGATAAGCGCCTGGTGCTGCAACTCCTGCCACTGCAGGAAAGTGAAAGGCGTCTTTCCGGGTCCCAGCCCCAGTCCCAACACCAACGGCGACGGCGCAGCCATTGTCACAACCCCTGAAGAAAAACCCAACCAAAAACATCAACTTTGAACTCAGTTCAAAGGAGAAATAAGACAAGAACCCACCTGGTGATTCCGACGAAAGGCGGGCTACTTTATGAGGTGGTGGGGCTGGGGTCTGCTGCATCTGCTGCTGCTGTTGATGGTGGAGATGGTGGTATTTTGCTGCTTGCATTTTCTCAACATGAACCTGGACTGCTTGTGTCTCGTGGCAGTGAACAAACAAGGTCGCAGTTGCCCCTGTCCGAGATCCAACAGGCCCGGGTAAGATTGGAACTGGAAACGGAGAAGCGAATTCAAAATCATATATTCGAGATGGAAGGGGAGCAGAGTACGAAAGTCGTCTGGCAAATGTCAGTCTTACTCACTCTATCGAGTTGGAACCCGGTGTTCTTATTGGCCAGCACGTCAGACACCATGAGGTACTCAAACGTATGCCTCGCGATCTGGATTGTCGATCGATCTCGAAAGTATCGTGTGGTGGGAATCGGGAGAGGTTTGCTGTAGGTGCGGAGCAGGATGGTAAAGCGGGTCTAGCCATGTGGTGCGTCTCACCGATCACGCGCTTGGGGTTGGGTTGGAAGAGTACGATTTGGGAGGACGGTGTGCCGTCTGCGGCTGGCGTGACACGACGAGACCGCAGTGGAGTGAAGCCTGACCAGTCAGACGCGAAGACAAGAGCGAGCAGCTACCAGCCCATTTCCGCACTGTTTTGACGAGGAGCTATTATCTACGCACCGTTTAATTCGTGATGAACATCAAAATTAAATTAAAATTAAAATTAAAACATAAAAATAATTAAATTAATTTTTTAATATTTAAATATTAATCTGATTAGTGAATAATTTAAAATTTTTTGAATTATTATGTCCTTAAATATATTATTTATTAAAATTTAAATAAATAAAAATAAAATAATATAGTAATTTGATTTTTTACAATAAAGTAAAAATAACCTGATTATCTTTTTTGATATTTAAATGATAGATCAATCAAAATAATGTAATCCTAATTTTGATTTCGAATCAAATACACCCTTATTTATTGAGAGATATTTTTCTTTTTTAGAGTAAAAAAAAACTATTGTTAATTCTCTTGTCTAATTAAGCATTGTCACACCCTCACAGAACATACATAGCATGCGGGATCCACTATTAAGAGTAAATTATATGTTAAAATTCTAGTAATATATTAGATAACTATAAAACTATCTTATATTTTATAAATTGAGATAAAGCTTTTAATTTAATTCTGAAAATAGAGAAAAAGTAAGAAAAAACTAATTTTAATAATTTTAATTTTAATTTTAATAAATTAAATTAATTATATATATATATATATTATTATTATAGACAATTATATTTATATAAAAAAGTGTGATATAACTATTTTTAATAATCATATTATAATTTATACATATACAAATTTTATTGTTAAACATTAACCTTTTTTCTTTTCATATTTAGTCTCCAAGAAATTTTTTGAAAAACTTTCAAAAATTACTGTTTGCAAACTTGTAGACTTTTATTATCTCTTATAAGAATATTGTCTCTTATGAGAATAATTTTACTAGTGGAGATAATTAATTTTTTTAAAAAATATTACTTTACATCTCAAAATCTTATCAAATATTCACTATCATAATATCCACATTATGTGCTCGGAAGTGTCTTTATTTGTTGAAGTATTGAAAAGAGAAATAACATCTTAATGATTAAAAATATTAGTAAAACACTAATTCTCCTTTTAAGAAACTTTTCGGCCGTTCGTTACGATCAATACATTGTATTACACCCGTACAACATACAAGTACTAGGCCAACCCATACAAAATACATGCTCAAATTTGTCTCGTACATCGAACTTAGAAACCAAAGCGCAGCTGCACAGGACACATGGCTCCTCACGTGGCGATCAAGATTGCTATTGCCGATCTTGACTAACTTGATGCAATCGCTTGATTTACGAAGTCAAAATGACCAGAAAGATAAGAACCCCTTTCAGTCGAGATCAAGAACAGGGCTAACAACAAGTTGGATCGACTCACTATTTTTTTATAAAAAAAAAATTAATTATTTTATATTAGTATTAAATTAAATTATTATAAACAGTTAATTAATTTTTGAAATTCAAATTATTATAGGGAAATATTTATAAAAAATATTAGTTAAAAAAAATAATTCACTAATTTTAATCTTAACTTTAGTTTTACTTTATTACCAAATACATCAAAAAATAAATAAAAAAAACTAGAGAAAATAAATGGAAAAGGAAGAAAATTGAAGAAACATACATTCCAACTTAATAAGATACTCGTATAATAGAAATTAGCCCGGACACAAAACTTTAAGTCAAACTAATAGTTCTCACTTTTTAGATTAAAAAATCAAATTAGTGATTAAACAAAATTATCGTACAATTAGTTTTTTGGATTGCCACCGTGGTTAAAGATTTTTTATATTATATCAGAAATTACTGGGTTGCTGATGTTTTGCGTATCATATGATTAAAATGTGACGAGGGCTCTTAATAGATAATATGATATTATTTTAATAACCTGAAATCTAAATTATCTAGTAGATAATTGAGAAAAAAAATTGGATAATATTGGAATGTTATGCGGTAGTTTTTTGCATCTGTAAGGAAGACACAATTGAAAGAGTTGGATTGAGTTGATGGAGTTGTTGTCGGCAGCGTCGAGGTTCTTGATTGTGGCAGGGTTAGACACAATTTTGAGATAGATACTCCAAATTGATTTTTCTTATATTTGCAGTCCTTTATTGACATCATACCTTATCTTAATAATTCCATTATTCTTAAGAAGATCGTGCTCTTTTCTTGATTATTTTTATAAATGATGACCATCTGTTTACAATTTTATGAACTAAAATACATGGACAAAATACTAACATAGCATATAGGTCAATTATGGTCACTAAAGCTTAGGTTAGATTTTGATTTAGTTAAACTTGAATTTAGAGAATGAGATATATATGATCACAACCACGACAACGACAATAATTACATTTCGACCATGTTTTGGTGGTGGTCCCATGACTGAAGACGGAAGGGGTGGTAGAGGTTGAGTATGATGAAATTAAGATTTTGATTTGGTTAGGCATGATTTTGGGTTAGATTTTGGTTGAGATTTTGAGTTGGGTTTTGAACAACTTGGTTGAGGTTTAGTTTGATTTTGGTTTTGATTTAATTTATTTTTGGTTTGAGTTTAATATGGCTCTCATTTGGATATGATTGTTTTTAGTTTTGGTTTGGGTTTAGGTTTAATGTGATTTTGATTTTAGTTTAAGTTTGATACAACTTTGATTTTGGTTTTTAAGGAGTTACATGTAATTGAGCCCTAGTTCTAATTAAGATTGAATTGAAACGAGTCTAAATCATATCATGACAAAATTATCATTTTATATCTTGGATTTAAATTTAATTCATATCATATTGAAAAAATTTTAAACCAAATCAAGGGTAAAATAGTTATTTTATATATTGGGTTAAAATTTAATATGAGATAAATCTTTCAATCGAATAAGAGAGAGATTTTTACAATAATGACTTAACTATCAACATTTTCTATAACCAAGTCAGGGGTATTTTTATCTTTTTACTCTAGTCCAAATATTAAATGATATATATTCTCCAAATATTCTTAATTCTAATGATAAATATATACGCAATAAAATTTTTATAATATATCCAATAATACAAAAAACTATTTATTTTTAAAATTTGAAGGAGAAATATGTAATTTGAAAATTTTTCAATGAGTTATATGTAATTTTTTTAAGTTTCAAGGAGAAATATATAATTTGATAAAATTTCAAGAAGTTGTATATAATTTTTTAAATTTGAAGGAGAAATATATAATTTAGTAAAATTTTAAGGAGTTATATGCAATTGACCCTATAAAAAAAAGATAAATATTGGGTGTAAATCTAAGTGATGTCAGGAGGATTTTTGTAAAAGGCCAAATTATAAATTATTTAAATAATAAATTATTGTTGACATAATCTCACTAATCATATTCCAAAGGTTAACTTGCAAATCCAATTTAATCTTATATAATTTTATCATTTGAACTCCAAAATTAGTGATTTAAAATTTGTTGAGTTTGTCTTTTTGAATAAAATTCATTTATGATCCTAGAACATCTGAAATCAATTTTTTTTTATCATTTCAATTTTAGTTAAAAAATTTTTAGGTTTTAGCTTTTCTTTTGTTACTTTTTGTAGTTGTCGATAGTTATTAAGAAGTTGATTTGATTTGATTAGTGGGTTATGAGATGTGATTACTATTAATCTTTGGGTATATAGGGAACGTATATATTATGACAGGTGAACACCACTCCCACAAGTGGTGATCACAAATAAATATAGTTTTCAGGAGAGAGGAGAGAGAGGAGAGGGGGGAGGAGGTGGCTTGAGGGTATGCATAAGTAGAGATTAGAATTTTTTTTCTAGGATGATCCAATTGACATACATTTTATCTCAAAGACATTATTCGTTACTCAATTGTTTGATACTTTGGTAGCTCTCATGGTGGAGACTTTCTCTTACTTGTTGTTGTGCATATCTTTATTAGAGAGTTTGTGTCTTTGGATATTATTGATATCATTTTTTTTATTTAATTGATTATTGTATATGATGTTTTGTTGGGATGAGAGTGACACGTTACCTACTGAATTGACATAATCATCTGATACTGCTTTTTTTTTTAGGTGACAGTATTGGTACTTGATTAATGGTATTGGTACTTAATTGATAATCAGCTACATTAGACAAGGACTAACGTGTTTATTTCTCATAGATTTACCTTTCGAATAAGTTATGAATTGTAATAAGGATTGTTATGTAAGAAATTTATATTAATTATTTGCCTTGAATTGTTCTTATTGGGATGTATTTTATTTAAATTTTTTTTAAGTCATAGTGAAGATTTCTTTATTTACAGAGTTTTTTATTATATTGTTATGATTATTATAGAATGTGGTCATTAATGTAATGATGGATGATAATAGGATGTAATAATAAAACGTTCTACTAAAATCTTAGCTTTGATATCATGTTTACATTGAAAATTATCTCTTCTTCACTCAAGCTACTACTACAACCAAACAATTTATTTCAATCTATCCTAAATCATAAGCCTTGGATAAAAAAATTCTTCTTTGATTTAATATGATATGTGAATTTAATAATCTAAATCACACATAATTTTCTTTCAATTAAGTCAATCCAGGTCATAGGCTTGGAGAAAAAAAAAATCTTTATTTTAATAATCTCCCTTCATTAACAAGATACATGAATTTTATACTCTAAATTATGCATATAATATGCCTTCAAGTAAGCCAATTTTGATCGTTGAAAAATGCCTAACAAAGAAATTAACAAAAGTATCAGTTAAAATTTAGCTTTCCAGCATTTTCTGTCCTATGGAAATCAAGCACAATCTCACTTTTAATCTTAATCACTATGACCCATTTGGTAACCGGCAGGGTCATTTTGATTTTTTCTAAAAAAATAATATTAATTATTTTATATTATTTTTCAATTAAATGATTTTTAAAAAATTAATTTTTTAAATTTTAAATTTTTATAGGATTAATTTTGATACAAAAAAAATATATATTTACAAAAATAATACATTAGTCTTAGATTAGACCTTTGATCTTGGTCCATTATTAAAGATAATTTTATATTATAAAACTTAATTATTATTATTTACTTTTACAATGCTGCAATGTATATGCAGCTAAGTACAAAATTGAAAATATTAAGGATAGCGGTCAGAAAAAAAAATATCAAATGAGATATTTTGAGGAGCTTTATAAACAACTTGCATGACACCAGCAATACTTGACTAGGAATCTTTTGTTGTACAACAAGCAACTCCCTGCTGTGTAATGTTGAAAGTTTGTGAACATGAAACTTGTTTTATTTAATTAGAAGATGCGGTCACATTTATTATTAATATTGCAAGTCTCCTAAAATTTGTGGTATGGTATTAAATGAGATGGGTTAGTCTTGACTGTATTGTCTATTTCTCTACGCTTCATGCAACCAATTTTGAATTCACAAACTAAACTTACAAAGCACAGGAGTTTTTCTTGAAATTTATGAAACCTTTCATCAAACTCAGAATATGTTCGGACTGGTAGTTTATAATTTATATTTGCATATACTAGAAAAAAAGCAAAAACAATACTCGTGACGTTTCATATACATATGTGCATGACACCATGGATCTTTTTTATGTAGTAATGTATATATATGTATGTTTTGTTTGTCCTCTTGGAGTTCGAGTCCTTGAAAGTAAATTTATTTGAGAATGTTCTTCTATTAACTAACGGATATGCTTCTCTTGTTGTTCTATGTATGTTGTCAGGGCGAACGCTGGGAGAAAGCAATCTATTAAAGATGCAACTGGGAGAGCTGCCCATTCTGCAGGTTCATCACTTCACAGGTATAATGATGCAAAAAGAAATAAACTTTGGGAGCATGTTATGGAAGAAAAAATGCAAGCGCTTGAAAAAAAAAATCAAACTTGGGATCTTGCTTCGAAACCCAAGAGTGTAGATCCGATTACTTGCAAATGGATCTAGAAGTTGAAGCACAAGGCAAATGGGAGTGTTGATCGCTATAAGGTGAGGCCTGTTACTCACTGTTTTCCCCAAAAATATGGTGAAGATTATGAAAAAACTGTTCGCCCAATAGCTAAAATGACATCCATATAGGTGATGATTTCCTTGGCAATTTCTCTTGGTTGGAAATTTTGGCAACTTGATGTGAAGAATGCATTTCTATATGGTGAAATTGACAAGGATATTTATATGGAGCAACCTCTTGGTTATATCTCTAATTCTCATCTAGATTATGTGTGCAAATTAAAGAAGACTCTTTATGGGTTGAAGCAAGCTCCACATGCATGGTATGATAAAATTGTTGAATATTTGTATTTTTGTTGTTATCTTTCTTCAAATTCAAATCTTAATTTTTTATAAAAAAGCATAAAGGTGTTCATGTGGTAGTGCTATTATATATGGATGATATGATCATAACTGATAATAATGAAGTTGGAAGTGACGAAGTTGCGTACGAATCTCTATATTCAATTTGAGATGAAATATTTTAGTAAACTCAAGCATTTTCATGGCTTGGAGGTTGAAAATATGAAAGATGGCATTTTTATTTCTCAGAAAAGTTATGCTGAGAAGATAGTTGAAAGATTCAAGATGAAGCTTGGTAAGAAATGCATTACTCCTCATGATATTAATGCTAAATTAAGGTAGATAGGAAAGTTTTTTCTTATTCTTGGCCTTTTCGACCTCTTAGCAAATCTCTTATTTATTTAATAATCACACGACTGGATTTTGCTTTCTCGATCAACTATATAAGTCATTTTATGCTAGCACCATGCAAGGCTTATTTTGATGTAGCAAAAAGGATCCTCAAATATGTCAATTCTTCCCTTGATATAGGCTTATTTTTTAAGAGGGATGCTGATTTTGTGTTAAGTGGCTACACTGATGCTGATTTGGGTGGAGATCTGGATGATCAGTAGTCTATATCTAATTATGTTTTTCCTTGTAGCTTAGCATGTATCTTTTGGTGCAGTAAGAAGTAAGATTCAGTATCTCTTTTTACTACAAAAGCTGAGTATAAAGCATCATCTCTTGTAGTACAAGAGTGCATATGGCTAAGAAGGTTGATCAAGGATCTTTATGGTCAAGAGGATACACAAATAATTCTTCATTGTGATAATTAGAGTGCTCTGAAACTTGCTACAAATCTTATTTGTCATGCAAGGACCAAGCATATCGAGATTGAGAATCATTTTATTCATGAAAAGGTACTTGATAATACAATCAAGGTCATGGAAGTGAGAAGCAAAGATAACAATGCCAAAATTCTTACAAAGTCTCTTTCCAAAGAACCATTTGAAGAAGTTTGAGTCAAGTTAAGGCTTGTCTCCAGAAATACACTTTAAGGGAGAGTGTTAATTTTTGTAAAGTGCATTTTTTTAACTTGTTCTTGGTTTGTTATTTGGTTGCAACAAAAGGTTATTGCATGGTTCCAACAACCTCAAAAAGACTAGTTCAAACCTTTGATTCTTAGTTGGTTTCTTGAGTCCTATAAATAGTCTACATGACTTTATATTTGGGTATTCCTAGTTGAGTCATAAACAAGTTCTTTCCTTTATTATTTTATTTGTCTTGTAGTGATTAAATTATTTCTTAAAGTAACATCAAAATTTTGGTTCTTATATTATTTCTTTTTTGTTTATTGGGTTAATCTTGGACTAGTATAGTTTGTTTACACTATTTTATTTGAAACTTGTGTTTTATTTAATTTTCTCATAGCTTCTTAAGCAAAGGGTTGGCTTTGTCGCTCATGTCATTAACAATAGTGCCACTGTTGTGTCTCCATGTTGCTCTATGCATTCTTCTAGTGCTTGCTATTTCCAAATGACCTGGCCATTGCCATCACCAAGAGCAGGAGTAGCGGCACCCAACCATGTAGGGAGAAGACAACGACGAAGAAAGCTGAGAAGGTGAAGGGGCTAGAGATGAAGCAGTCTCTGTTGTCTTTTGTTTCTGCTGTTGCTAAGATTCCAGAGTTGAAGATAGGAATGCTTCTTGTTAGATCATCAATGAAGAAGAGGAAAAATACATATTAATGGGGAATATGCTACTTTAAAACAAATTAATGTGTTTTCTAGATCAACAAGAAAGTCCAATGCATGTGTTACTATAAGCAAATATAGGTAAAGCAAGAACTAAATAGATAAAACACATCAAAATATTAATTTGATGGTTATAATGCCCCTATATTATAAATACCCTACTTTTGTAGCTTGTAAACTAATATTTGGATATGAATGAGCTAAGATCCATTTGAGTCTACTTTCTTGCAGGCAAGCAACCATTGATTTAAGCCCAATATTTGTTTATTGCTTATACTCATTTCTTTACCTAATATGTTAAGGAGTTTGACAAAGAATCTCAAACATCCAAAAAAAAAAAAATTGGAGAGGAGATGATACATGCGATTCTTATGCCATAGGAGAGAAAAGAAAAAAATTAATAACATTTTACACATGTTTAAAAAATTGGATATGTATTGATCTTTTCATATTAAGTTAAACATTAAAAATTATACCCCTCCTAGAAGTCTCAATTGGTTGCTGATAGAGCTACTCATATGGGCTGGTAGAGTCCTCCCCTTCCATGGCTACAAGATGCCAACCCCAACCCTTCGTCTTAGCCCTTTCAAAGGAAATGCTATTAAAGTAGAATCACAAATTAAATCAAAAATATTGATGAGGAGATAATTATTTGTAAATTTTAACATAATATCATTTTTTATTAATAGTAATGAAATATATAGTTTCTCATAATTTACAATAACACATGTAGTTTTCTACTAAGAACTTTATAGAAACTACTTTTATTTGTCCATGAAAGAAAGTAGATCCAATAGAACTCAAATCCACCAATATTAGAGTATATTTATAATCTACAATAAGTCAAATAGTTTAATTAATACTCTCTCACATATAAGAAACTCATACAGTCATCAAACTAATACTTGAAGTATAATATAATAATATTCTCATATTAACTTAAATATTAAAATTTGAATACAAATCATATTGATGAAGAAGTATATATTTGCAAATTGTTATAATAACACAGGTGATTTTTTGTTAATAGTGATAAGTTGTTCAATTTAAATATCTCAAATTCGAATTGAAGTTTGAGTTAAAGTAGAAATCCAAAGTTGGATTTAGATTTATTTCTGATTTTAAATATCTATTATCTAATAGTAGGAGTTGTAATCAGAATAGAACTCAAACTCAACAAGGACCTATAATAGGATTTAGGTGTAATGTAGTATTGAGATTGAACTACAAAAAAATATAGAGAGAGAATAGAGAGAAAGAGAAAGAGAGAGTGTGTCAGCTCTCTTGTATGGGTCTTTCCGGTACTTCTCGATAGTCTCTCGCGATGGTTCCTCATAGTACTCTTTTAGAGATTTTCTCTGAAGGTAAAGACATTCTTGAGCTTTAGTGAAGAGTATAGTTGGATAAGAAAGAGCAGATTCTTTCTTTTAAACTCTTGTAAAGCCCTTAGTGAAGAGTTTAGTTGGATAAGAAAGAACAAAATCTTTTTTATAAACTCTTTTAAATCCCTTAGTGAAGAGTCTAGTTGAATAAGAAAGAGTGGAGTTTTTCTTATAAACTCTTGCAAAGCCTATTGATAGTAAATCTCTCACTCCTCTCGTGGATATAACCCTATTTTAGGTGAAATACATATATCATTATGTCTCACCTTGTTTTTTATTTTTATTTTGCATTCTCTCATTCCTTATTTTATTTGACAATAAGGATATTCATAAACCTTTCACTTTGAATCATAATAATTGGTATCAAAGTTTAGAAGCAAACAACTAAGATGGAAAAATTCTTGCTCGAAGTGGAAAATTTTGATAGAAAGATAAATTTTATCTTATGACAAAAGAAGAAGAAAATAGTTCTTATTTACCAAGGTCTATAGAAGATGTTAGAGGGTAAAGAAAAGAAGTTTGTTAAGATGAATAATGAATCTTGTGAGAAGATAGATTAGAAGGTATTGAATTTAATTATTCTAAGTATAACTGATGAGATTCTATACAATGTCATCATTGAAGAGATGATGGTAAATATTTGGATAAAGCTTGAGAAGTTATACATATCGAAAAGTCTCATAAACAAGTTCTACTTAAAATAATAGTTATACAAACTGTGTATGAGTAAAAGTATAACTGCGTTGTATTATCTAAATACCTCAAAGGAAGGTACTATTTGGTTGGGCGATAATTTGACTTGAGAGATTATCGGTGTGGTTACAATCAAAATATAAATTTTTGATGGAATGGTTTGCACTCTTACTAGGATAAGGCATATCCCCAAAATACAAAAGAATCTAATTTTACTTAATGCATTGGACTCAAAAAGATGTAGTTATTCAATAAGAGATGATGTCATAAAGGTGGCACGTGGCATTAGGATCTTAATGAAAGAAGAGAAGTGTGAAAATATTTACCAATTAGTAGAAAATACCATTGTGGGTGAAATTCTGATGGCTACAACAGCAAGAGGAAGCATGATGTTCAAATTAACTCGATAGGTCTAGAATTTCTTTTGCTAGAGCAGTAGATACAAGTCTTTCGAAAGACTTTCAGAAGTACAAAATCGTAGGCATGAAGAGCGGATTTGACGTGGCTCAAGGTCACGTCTTGCAATTAGCTGAATAAGCTGATCTATTGAGTACAATAGAATGTATTGAAAAAATAATACATTATTTCATCAAATAAGTGTTAAATCTATTCATTCATCAAAAGAGGATATTATAGGATATAGCATCATGACACATCTCCCAAGGAAGTTATTTACTTAGTATTGGCTATGAGTTTTCATAACTTTCTGATCGGCCAATTTGCGGAAGACCAATTATATAATCCCATTAAAGATAATTCTCAAAAGAGTTTTCTATATATACTTCCTTAAATTTTTTTTAAAATTACATATATCTTTCTGAAATTTTTTAAGATTATAAATTACTCCTTGAATTCTTAGATCCTTTACGAATAACTCCTTTAAGGATGTATATGTAAGAAATTTTATTAACCACTTTAGGTTAGTGTTTAACTAAGATGCAAAAAGTCAAATTTGCCCTCTTGCCTAACCTTAATCTAAACTAATTCACCATACCTCTCTCTCTCTCTCTCTCTCTCTCTCTCTCTCACATAACAATTAAGATGATTGGATCACAAGGGCTTTGTAACTCTGACGAGAATTATGTGTAGAGCTACATAGAAGAAGCTTGTGAGAGGAGGAAGGTGTTGAGGCGACAAAGCTGTTGACATGATGGATCCTTTCAGTGATAGTTTCTTGGGTAAATTTTAAATTCTTTGTAGTTCATAGTTATGAATTCATGTATTTTGCATCAAACATATGTTTGGAGCTAGATTTTTTTTCCTTTTATGTGTAGAATTTCGGTTATACATGTTCTAATACATTTTTTTTGGGATTTGAGGATGCATCATTTTATTGAATTTTCCTGAATTGATTTTTCTGGGGGGGATTTTTTTGACATAGTAGTAGTACTATGAGCTAAATTTTGGTCTTTTGCTGGTCCTTTTTGGTCAATTGTTGTTAGTGGGTATTGCTTATCCATGTTCTGATTTTATTTAGAGCATCTAAAGTATTTCATCATTATTTTATGCTTTTTATAGGTGAATGCTTGCTATATACTAGGGTTTATTTGTATGTATATAGTTTGTCTAATGTTGTATAATATTTCAACAACATACTTGTATTTATCTATTTGTAATTTTTTTTTGTATTTTTACACGCTTGGCAACCTAGTTGAGATCATTTTGAGATATGGTGAATTTTGAAAAAATATTCCAATGACTAATATGACAACTTATGAATGTGGAGAATAAAAGAAAATTCTAGTATGCATTGGAGTTACCAATTTGAGTGACTTCCATGTTTACGTACATAGAATTTATCCATGGGTTTTAGGACAACAATTACACTTGAGATATATGAAGTTGGGTGTAACTCCTAAGTAGTATATCTCAATAAATGGTGAGAAACAATTCTTACAAATGTTATAAGAACACATTCTAATTAAAAAGGCCAAACCTTTTCTAGTTTGTGAGAATGGAAATCTAGAAAGAACAACCATAGTTTCTCAAGATAAATCTTCTAGAAGTTTTGGAAGAAACACCATACCACTAAAGGCTCAATTGTTCCAAATCTCTAGATTCAAATTTAAGTGATGGTAGAGAAGATTATAATAATAATGTAGACCCATGTCAGGAAAATGAGGATACAAATGTAGATGACTATTACTCAAGCAATGAAAATCATTATGTTGAATGCTTTGATGATTCTGATTTTGAGTTTGATGAGTTAATAGAGTGAAGAAAATCTAAATATGAATATGGGCAGAGAGAACCCTAGCTATTGGTAACCATTTTTAAGATGTTCAGTTATTCAAAATAGCTCTCATAAGCTATTGCATGAAGGAGAATTTTGACGTTATATAATGACCCAAAGAGAGTGATAGCTAGGTGTATACAGTGAAAGTTGTTCTTGGAGAGATCATGCATCTAGATTGAATATGGCCAGTGTAACATTTGAACTAAAGAAATTGGAACCTAGACACTACTGTCTAAAAGTCAATAAAGTGGGTAATGGGATGGCCTCATAAGGGTGGCTTGTAGAGTTTATAGCTCCCATGGTCAAAAGAAAACTTGATAGACCTCCCATTATAATTAGGGATGAGATGATTAAAAAATATGGAATGAAAATACCACATATGGGGTCTTGGAAGGCAAAGAAGAATGCCGAGACCTTAATGCATGACAAAGTTGAGGATTCTTTTAACTATATTCCAAGAGTAAGAGTTGAGATACAATCTAGAGATCCAAAAAGTGTAAATTAGTTTGGGATTAGAGATAATGGTTGTTTTAAGAATTTTTTATGAGTTATGGATCTCATATTCTATTATAATATCAAGTGTAATAAATTAGCCCTATATCGGATATTGGATAGATAGAGTCCAATATATATAGTAAAAAAGACTCATATTCCATGAGTTTAAGTTTTTGGACTGATTAGTATCTGACCCACTATATTATTCTAGTTTGACACTCTTTCGACTCTCCTAATAAGTAGTATCAGAGCTTCAAGTTCGAAACTGTGCAAACTCTTAAAACCAAAATTACCATGATGATGCGACTGAATTGAATCGCATATTAGTCTCTCTTTAAAATAGAAATCTTTAATTGAGACCAAAACCCATTAGTATGGGTCACATAGTGGAATTGGTTAAGTAAAAGAGTACCGTTAACAATCTTGCCCTTCAAGTGTAATTTGACCACATCAATTTTAATACTCTAAAAACTCTTTTACTTGATCAATTTTACCATATGACCTATACTAATAGGTTTTTATCTTTTTTTATTTTTTTAAGAGAACCTAACATGCGACTGAATTGAGTTGTATGTTCGTCTCTCTTAAAAAAAATTAAAAAATAAGACAAAAATCTATTAGTATAGATCACATGGTGGAATTGGTCAAGTAAAAGAGTTCTTAATTAAGAGTGTTAAAATTAATATGGTTAAATCACACCTGAAGAGAAAGATTATTATAATATCAGGTGTGATAAATTAGTCCCACATCGGATATTAGATAGATAGAATCCAATATATATAGTGAAAAAGGCTCATATTCTATGAGGTTAAGCTTTTAGAATGATTTGGTATCTGGCCCACTATATTGATCTAATTTGACACTCTTTCGACTCCCCCAATAATATTCATGGATTTAAAGCTGGTTGTAGGCCTTTTTTGGGGCTAGATACTTATTTTCTTAAGGATAAATACCTAGCAATTCTAATGGCAACTACAATTTTAGATGAAAATAAGGGATTATTCCTTGTTGCAATTGTTGAAGAGGAAAACTTATCTTCATGGACTTGGTTTATTGAGTGGTTGATCAGAGCACTAGACATGGACACATCATAGTTGGTAATGATGTCTAGCATGGACAAAGGGTTGACTGATCATATTAGATCACTCATTTTAGAAGTTGAATACAAAGTATGTTTTAAACATGTCTACAAAAATTTGAAAAAGACATATCCAGGTCTTGCATATGAGAGGATAGTGTCGACAACTGTTGAAACTTTCAACAAAAAGAGTTTGATATACACATGGATGAGCTCAAGCTATACAACCAACATTTGATCAGGCGATGAATATGAATTTTTGTTGGGCAAGAGTTCAATTCAGGAAATCAAATATGCAACACTATGTCAATAACAATATGTCTGAATCATATAATTATCATACAATGGAAGCTAGATCCCTACTAGCTATTGGTTGTATAGATGTTATAAGATAAAATACCATGTATATGCTTGTCCATAGAGGATAGAAGGTTATAGGATGGGGAGGTAATCTTGTTTTATTTGCAAGGAGATATGTGAAGTGGATTAGCAGGAAAATTGGTGAATTCATTATAAGGAGATCTTCTAAATTCTAAGTTGAGATTAAGGGTCCTATGATAGAAATCAAGTAGTTTTGCAAGAGATCAAACATGTAGCTATAGAGAGTGGCAACCGACTGGTTTATCGTGTTATCATTCAGCTTCATTTATTTCATCATTGATAAGACCTACTTGGGAGAACTATATTTTTTAGTATGACCATCTTGACAAGTTAGCCATAATCCCTAAAAAAGCTTTCTCTTTAATTTATATTGTGTTAACATGAGTTATAAATTATACAAGTATAGGGCTATATATGAAATGTTAATCCCCATATTACCTTCCAAAGACAATTGGATGGATGTACATTATCCTAGACTTGTGAACCCACCAAAGAACTTCAAGCCTATGGACAGAACAAGATAAGAAGATGTTGAGGCTTGCAAATGAAGTTGTTAAATCCAAATAAAAAAAAGGGTACACTAATGCTGCAGATTCAAAGGCTATGGTCATCACAAAAATACTTGCAAAAATCAATTGAATAGTCAAATTCCATCTTCATCCAACACCGTTGCTCAGTAATTTTTACTTATTTACTTCATAGCTTATGGAGTACTATTTACTGTTTATTAATGATTCCAAATTTCAAAAGAGGTAGAAGGAAGGAATCTTTAGTTAGAGAAAAAATGAACAACTTGTAGGAAGATATTTAGCAGAAAAGTTAGAGGTTTTGCTCTCTCTAGAGTCCAATTTGTCTGCCTCAATGTCTGTACACCACTTATAGTTCTAAGGTAATTTGATATTAATTACTAATCATGGTTTGTCAAATTCAGATGTTAACCATGCTATTCTTTATTTCAATAAGTATGTCCAACTCAATTATGACATATTTTTAGTGTTGTCTAATCCCATATTATGTCTTCCACTCCAACCTTGCCTTATTATGCACAATAGTTTGATATAGAAAATGACAATGTGGTTCTTAGAGGAATCAGGGGTAGGAATTCAAGGGGAGTGGATGCAACACTAAGTTTCCAAGTAAAAAAAAAAATTTAAATTATGGGTAAGTTTCTAATATACCACTTAACAAAGTACAATTTTTAGTTTGCAATTTTATTTAGCTTAGAAATGTTCACAAATTTATTTATTAATTTCATTGTAGGGTCTTTTCTTTGATAGGAGGTTTAACCTATCTAAGTTGCAACTTAAGAGGGGTATAGGAGAAAGGGGGATGAACCGAATGGAAGCAACTCATTTTCAATAATACAATGGTTGGAATTTTGTTTGTAAATGTTGAACATTGTCATGATTAAGGCTTTTGAGAATGTTAGTATTATATGCTTTGAGAATATTAGTGTCTTATATTTTATCAATGTACCAAGTTTATGACCTTTGATAATGAAATCAATGTCTTATATTTTGTCTTTTGTTTTTCTAACTTAACTGCTATAAGATCAACTCCATAACTTAATTTTCATACTTAAAGATACAAGTTACAAATTGCAAGAGATTTATTATTTATATAGATATATTGCATATGTAATATCAAATTATTGTAGACTAGCATATTTGATATTAAATTGTTGCAAATTATCAGCTTGTTCATAAAGGTTGCGAATTTGATAACATATTGCTACAGAGTAACAACTTTAGAATTAAACATATTATTGTAGCTTAACAACTTGTTAAGATTTGCTATAGATTTGATATTAAATTGACGTAAATTAACATAAAAGTTACAAATATGATCGTGGATTGTTGCAAACCAGCAACTTCAAAACTGAATATATTGTTCTAGCTTAACAATATGTTAAGATCTACTACAAATTTGATATTAAATAGCCATAAATTAACATAAAGTTACAAATCCCATAACATATTGCTACAGACTAGTAGCTTCAAAATTGAACATGTTGTAGCTTAACGATTTGTCAAGATTTGCTATAGATCTGATATTAAATTAATGTAAATTAACAACTTATTCATAAAATGACAATTGTACTTGTATCTATTTACATGTTGAACATAAATCAACCTGAACTAATCTAAATCAAACTACATCCATTACAACATATATGTACATGTATAATTAAAAAAAACACAATGAGGGAACATACAAAGTACTTAAAATACATTACAAGCTCATTGATTTTATCTTGGTTGTTTAAATTTTCAATCAACTTCTTAAACTTCTTCTCCATTAGAGCTTCAACTCTACTCTCAATATATGCCTCCAACTCTTTATCCATATAATTTATTGACTGCTTCTCCTTTAGCTTATTGTCATTCACAATCCAACGTCTTTAACCCACATAAAAAAATAACAATCAAGCTTATCCTTGCTTTGCAATTAGATGGAAAATAGAAAAATTATGTACTTGTATAAACCCTAATATCATCTATTTCATGAAATTACCTTGAAATTGGGGCATCCAAAAAAGGTATTTCCTTTCCTATAAGATTTACTTAAAATGCTAACAAAGGTGTTTGATGGTATCAATGTTCCAACTTCACAACCTTTGACTGACTTAATGAGAAAGAGGATGATCCAATTTTTAACATGCATTTAGGAGCTATGGGACCACACAACAAGAGAGCAATTGTCATTGTCATCATTTGGATAGATTGAGAGCAATCATTTGAAGTGGAATAGGGAGTCATTGTTTAGACTGAAAAGGAGATGGGTTACATTAGAGCAAGAAGGAGACAAGGGCAGTTTCAATAATAAAATGTTATAATTATGATTAATGGTGAATATTCATCGAATGTTTATCTAATCCAATATTTAGATTAACTAGAAGGAGATATTTGTAAATAATGAAGAATTTAAGGAGAAATTTATAATTTTAAAAATAGAGAAAAATATATGTAATTTAAAAATTTTTCATGATGTAAAAAACCTCTCCTCAAAAATATTAGTAGTGGGTATAGCTTGTCACAAGATTCTCCTATACATTGTGATTGTTCCTTCAAATCTCTACACCAAGATTCTTTTTTGGTAATTGTGAAGGGATTCATCATTGGTATTAGTTATTCTCAATTGATGCTGGATTTGGTTTGAGCATGGATTGAGAAGCATTCAAGGGAATCGTGGGGGGGATGGAGGGGCGGAGGGCCATTTCTTCATTGACTTACCAACCATTTGATCACCTAGAGGATTTGAAGATTGTGTGAATTTGTTTTGTTGGTTTTTTCACTTGATTTCTATGATATTGACCAGAATCATTACTTAATTTGAAGTGTGATACATTGGTTGTATGCTCATTGCTTCGTCAGGAAGATCATAATGTAGCTTTATATGTCAAATGACTCAAAATATATGGAGAGGAATAGAAATATATTTTAGGAGAATTGTTGAATCCTTTTTTTTTTCTATTTTTTGTGAGTTTGATTTTTTAGAGTGATCGCTGTTATTCCAAAGACATGAGGGAAAAGTTAATAGAGGAAATTTGGTCTTTTTTGGGAAAAAAATGATGGCAGGATAGAACAATCGGGATAGGAACTTGTAGACAATGAATGACAATATCAAAGGTAGTCGTCGAATAGTATGAGGTGCGATTGAATGTGTTTTTTAGTAAAATTTTTTTGGCAATAGTGGAGATTAGAATATTTTGAATTATAGCCAAGAGCATGAGCAAGAGTCTATATAAAGTGTGGCATTGTTGGGATAAATGCCAAAGAGCAGCTTCCAATTGTGTAATAGATTTGTTACCAATAAGGAGAATAGCTTGGGGTCAGATAATATAGTGGAGATGTCCTAAGGATACATAGGAAGCTCACTATTTGCATTCTAATTATTGCCCTAGTTTATTTGGATTTTGATAATCTACATTTCTACTTTCGATTCCCTTTTCTACTATGGCCTTTCTACTATTAGATTTTTGTGTACCACACAAAGGGTGGTGCTTGAGTAGGTGATATTAAGTTGGATGCATGACTTTGATCATATTCATTACCACTTGTGGGTTGGTTGGACTCCATCCATCAGATATTATATTAGCATTAGGTGCAACTTCTACAATTAAGACACTAGTTTTGTCTAGCAGGCCCTGGAAATGCAATCCTTATTCCTTCTCATATGACCCAAGGTGATACAATCCTCCAACCCTATTGGTAGTTTGTTGAGTGATGAAGCACTTTCTAACCTTTGTACTTTATTTCTATGAAAAAACATTCATTTGATATCTAATAAAAGATATGTTGGGTTCCAAGGAAACACAAAGTTCAGAAGTGTGATGTTGCTTTGGAGCCTGAGAAGAGTAGGGTTCATGTTATATATATAGTTTGTTTGAAGATCTCTCTCTTCCTAGCTTTAGCGTGGATGTTATGATCTTATTTTTATCTAAGCAGTTGTGATTTAGTTCAATCTAATAGTTGATTGTGATTTGATCTATTTAGGTGTTAGTTTAGATCCTACAAATTTGATATAATATTATAAATTCATTAATGTTAAAACAAGATGTGTAAAACCTTAATTCTATTGGAATTTTGATAGAACTTATATTAGAATGATTGAATATTTGTTTGCGTATTAGCTCGAATTTATATTTGAACTATAATACCCCAATTTTGATGACATAAACTAAAAGAATATATAAACATTATAGACCTCAAAAATATAACAAGTCTCAAATATATATGGCCTCACTAAAATTAAAAAAAGATAAAGTCTGACCACTCAATTGAAGATACATCTAGACCAATTCTTAACCTGAAGATCCACCATACAAGATAGCAATAACTATATATCTATAAAGAAAGAAAATGAGTGAGCCAAAAATATGCTCAATAGGGAGTTCTATCCAATAAGAAATCAAAGGAGAAATAAATATCAATAAGATTAATAATAATAATTTTCAATTATATTAGAGCAACCAAGATATAGAACAATGAAATAGTAAAAGTCACCACCACCAACAAAAGGCAACAAAATCAAATAACACAACCAAATATATGTCAACTCAAAAAATACATGGCAATGGATCATTCCAGAAAATCTCAAATTTCAAAACCCCCAAGAGTTGTATCTATCTGCACTCACACAAGTAGTGAATGGTATCCATCCATCACAATGAACATGTCTCCTATATCTTTGGAGATCGGTGGTTGTCACGTCTAACAATTCACTAATTTCATAAGAAAATTGTCCCATTAGTATTGACCTCCTACCTCTGAGAATAGTATGATCCTAAATTATATCTCTTTATCAATCACAACTAATTATGAGTAAAGAATAAGATATAGTGCAAAGAAATTAACTAAACAATACTCAACAGGAGCCAACAAGAGAGAATCACAACATAATCTTCATTGACAAAAGCAAAGTAGAATGACTTCTCAACCAACTAAGATGAAGACCATTCAAGTAAATATGATCTGAAGTCAAATTTACAAGTTAACCTTTTTTACAATACATAATCATAAAATAAATTCAAATAACAAAGATATCAAATTATAATACCAAATTAGACAGATAAATTCTTTCATTTAATTACGATTCATTCTTCAAAAATAATAACTAAATCAAATCATCATAGAATATACATAAAGTCCCTAATATTTATAACCATAAATCAATCCTTACCATTACTCCCAAGTTAGTAATTTAATTATTAAATAATCTTAATTACGATGTACATTCTCCATAAATAACCAATTCAAAATAACACTAAGATCAATGTATCTGATAGTCCCCAAATTTATTAAATTTATGATCAATACCTCATTAATAATTACCATCAAATCGATCTAATATACCGCAACTCTAAATCAAAAAAGATTATACATTTAATCAGATCGAAATCCAAATCAATTTGCTATCAAACCAATTTAAATTGCAGTCCCAAATTCATAAATTAGCACATAATTAATCCACTTAAATATTTCAAAATACAACCAAATCAAACCTAAACCATACTAAACCCAAGACCAAACTCAAATCATAACTCACTGAATTCAATTAGATTCAAACAAAATAATGTGATCAAACTCCATGCCCTAAAATCATGTTCACCAACATCAATTTTCAATTAGTTTACAGATTAAATTCAATAGCTAGCCCATTCAACAATTGAGTTCAAACCCAAACAAATCTATGAGAATCCAATTAAATACAAATTGACTTAATCAAATCAAATTTCACCAAAACCCTTAAATTATTTTAATCTTAACAAATAGGGTTTATCCAAATCAAATTCAATTAAAATAACTAATTAATTAACTTCATCAACCCAATCCAACCCAAACAAATCAATACCATTTGATTATATTCTAATTCCATCCAACCCAAAAGCAAATCATAATTCACTAAATTTCACTAGTTTAAAAACTCAATCAAATTCAAATTAGTAATCATAGGAATAATTCCATTAATCCAATCATCCCAAACTTGAGTAAACTTCCAACAATATTCAGTTCAATCAATTAGTAAATTAACCCAACTATACCTATTAATCGAATGCCTAAATTCAAATCCAAATTTATACTTCCATCTAATTTCAAATCTAATCACCTCAGCTAACAAATTTAATTTAATATGTGAATAATTCAGAATTTAATCAAATCATTTTCTTATGAATTGTACAAATTTCAAATCAACAACTTTAAGATCATCATCAAGTCATTGGCATGATCATTAATTCATTTTTCTTTAGATCAATTTACCAATATATCAAACTCAAAAGTCAAAAAATGGAAAAAAAAAAAACTATGAAAGTAGGGAGTCTACACCTATCTTCATATATCGCCAATGTCCAAATATCTCACTTTTCATGTCCAACTACAATCGTCATCATCGATGTCGACATTGATGAGTTCTTTTCATAAGTAACAAGTTTCTCGATCTAAAATCGCCACCTGAAAATTAAACCACAAAAATATTTATTCTATTTAAACTTTAATAATATTGGGTCAAATTCGTAGAATCTAAATTAATATTTAAATTATAATTATCCAATCAAATCAAATCATAACATGAACCAACATTTGTTGCGAGAATTGATATATTGAATTGAATTTGTTTGGACATTTTGTGATTTGTTTGTGATCTTACTAGCAGCTCTAGACACCGTGGATTTGTTGTGGACGACGATGATATTGGGGTCTAGTAAAGTACTAGTGGGGAGATAGTTAAGGGATAGGAATTGGAGTTAGGTTTGTGTTCGCTTTGACTACAGATGTGTTTGTATTTGTATGTAGTTAAATGAGCTTTGATTCAATTAATTTGAATTAGGTTTGTTATTTGTTGTTAATGCTTGATTTGAGTGTGATTTAAATGGAAAGAAGTTAATATGTAATTTGTGTGATTTAAGATAAACCTAATTATGTTTTGAATTGATAAAAATTTATTGGTCTGTCTCATATTTACTGATACCATTTCATATATATTGAGTTTCTCTAAGATCTACAAAATCTTATCGAGTTGCAGCTTTAAATTGGTTAATTTATTTAGGAAAAACTTTTCATATATCCCAGTAAAATAGTGGTATTTACTCTATACCACTATAAAAATTATAATATCTTATATATTCTTTAAAAAAAATTTCTTTTTGAAATACGTATCTGGCTAGAGTTAATTTTGATCGTTAAAATTAATGAAAAATTAAAATTACCATTATAACCATATTTTTGTATATCTTTAAATAAAATATAATTTTTTAAAAAATCTCCTAAAAGTTCAAAAATTGCTAATAATCTAATAAAAGTTCAGAAATTATAAAAAATATCTAAAAATAGGAAAAATTCTTTAAAAAAACCTCCCTAAAATATAGAAATATATAAAAAAATTTCTTTAAAATGATAAAATAATAGAAAATTTTCTAAAAGTACCGAAAATCATAGAAGCCATTAAAAATATAGAAAATTATTTTAAAAAATCTTAAAAATATATAAATCACAACAAATACTAAAAGTTTAGAAAATTACAAAAAATCTCTAAAAGTATAGAAAATCACAAAACCAATAAAAGGCAAAAAAGCATAAAAAGTCTTTTAGATGTTTAGAAAATTACTAAAAATCTCTGAAAGTATAGAAATTATGGAGAAATATTAAAAATATACAAAATCATAAAAACCACTAAAAATATAGAAAATTATAAAAAATAGTAAAAGATCAAAAATCTCAAAAAAAATTTCTGAAATTACAAAAAATTTTAAAAGCCCAAAAAATATATTAAATTACAAAAACCTTAAAAAGTTTGAAAATTACATAAAAACACATAAAAGCTTAGAAAATCATAGAAAAAAATTTTAAAATTTAGAAAATTATAAAAAAAAATCTTGAAAGTATAGAATTTGCAAAAGAAAACCCCTCAAAATTTCATGAAAAACCAATGAAACTTAAGAAAATTATAGAAAAATTTAAAAATATAGAAAATCACAAAAATCACAAGAGAGTTCATAAAATCATAAAAAATTCCGAGAAGTTTAACGTATCACAAAACCCCTAGAGTTTAGAAAAATCATGAAAAATCTGAAAACTTTTGTAAAAAACTTTTTATAAAATAACTATGAAATATTTACAAAAAATAATTTTTTATAAAATTATTTAATAATATATTTTAAAAAATAAATAGTTTCCGCTAAACATGTATCATCTATTAAAGTTATAATATGAAATAGGGGTGTAAATAAGCCGAGCTAAGCTGACCCCAGCTCGAGCTCAACTCGACCTCAAAATCATTAGCACAAGCAACTCAATCTCAACTCAATTATAAATTTTAATAACTGATTTCTAATAATTTACATTAAAATAAATTTTAAAAATTAATATTAAAATGATGAATTAGCATCATCACATCAAAATAGAAAAAATTTAATTATTAAGAATTTTCTGTGATTTTTTGAACCTTTAAGAATTTGTTTTATTATTTTCTATATTTTTAAGAATTTTATGATTTTTTATGTTTCAATATTTTTTCTTTTATTGGGTTTCAGTGATTTTGTATATTTTCAGAAGTTTTTTATTTTTTTTTTAATTTTCAAAGGATTTTTTGTGATTTTATTTATTTTATGGAGGTTTTCTTTTTTTATATACTTTTAGAGTTTTTTTGTGATTTTATATACTTTCTGAGGTTTTTTGTCATTTTTTAAAATTTTAATATTTTTGTGATTTTTATAGTTTCAGAAATTTTTATGATTTTCTATACTTTTTAGTGGTTTTTTTTGTACTTTTTGAAATTTTTTATTATTTTTGGATATTTATTTTATAATTTTCTGAACTTTTATTATATTATTATGATTTTTAACTTTAAGAAATTTTTTAAAATATATATTTTGTATAAAGGTATATGAATTAAGGACTTAATGTTAATTTTAATATCTTTTTATTAGTTTTAGTGGTCAAAATTAATATCATTTAGTGAGAGGGATATTTTAAAAAGAAAAAAAATTAGGAGTATATAAAATATTGCAACTTTACAAGTGTATAAGAGAAATATTATTACTTTATAAGGATATACATGATATTTTTTTCATTTATTTCTGTTGACTAAATTGTGAATATGTAAATCTATAATTCTATAATTTAAAAGGGCTATTTTTGTAAATTATGTGGTTATGCATGACGAGTAATAATTTGGGATTTTAGGTGTTTTTATGCAATTTTTTAATCTTTTTGGGCTTAGAGTTGTAATATGTTAGATTGATTTACTGGTCTTAATCAATGGGATGTTGGATCATAAATTTGATAAATGGAGATGACTACTGGATAAATTCATATTAAAGTTAATTTAATTTGTTTGTTAATGGAAGAGATAGGTTGTACTTAAACAACAAACCCATTACCAACTTAGGAGACATGGCATAGCATTAAGAGGATTGCTTTGTTAGTTGAGAACTTGTTGAACTCTGTTTTTATTAATGAAACCATTTGTCTCTTTGATTATCTATAAATCTTATGTTGTGACTTTTTTGTTGATTTTTATTGAGTGTTGTTTAGTTGATTTTTTTATGATGCAACTTATCTTTTACAGTCCATTCTAGTCATGATTGATGATGAGATGTGTCACGTCCCAAACCCGAAAGTTTTAAGCTCGGATACGTAACAACACTACATACTTATGAAGTTAAAATCCTGTAAACATACAGGGCTACAGTCTTAATCCTGTATAAGTTAATAACTCACAAGAATTAAATCAATATCTTAAAAAATAAATCTCAATAATAGTATTAAATTTTCTCATATTATCTTACCATAACTTAACACAATTTTCAAATACTAAAACAAATAATTTCAATTTCAATTTTCACATCATTCTACAACTTAGTTGACACTCAAGAATTTATATCTATTAGTCAAATCTATAAGAGAAAACTAATCCCATATTAAAGCAATATTTTCATATACATACTATATAAAATTTCAAGAATCAATTTTAAATAGAATCAAATTCATATAAGATTCAAACAAGTATCACAAATATAATTCTATCAAAGTTTAATAAAAACAAAGAGTTAAAATTCATGAAGTAAGAAATAATTCAGATAATTACAAGTCAAGTCTAAAAATAAAGTTGCTATATTCAAGACAACTTTTATATAAATAAATATATATAGTTTCAAGATTTAGCTCAAGTAAAGTAAAACTCTTTTTTAACTTCAAGTAAATGCTATAAAGATAAAATATTCAAAATTAACAATAATAATATTTCGAAGATCATCATCAAGAATTTATTTAGAAAATTACAAATCAAGTCAGACAAGTAATGACTAGTGTCTCTAAAACAAGCAATGGGTATATACACAATAGGTGATCCAATCATACACAAGCGAGCATAGTTAAAATCAGTGGCCGTAGTAGGAATAAAAAAATTCTCATAAAATGGATCTTATCGAGAATATATCACTCCTTTGATGCCTGTGGGTGTTAGCAAAACCAGTTTCTAACAAAAATACAAGCATATATCGACATGATGATTTAACCTTAATGGCAGGGCAAGATAGGAATCAAGCGGTCATTTAGCCTCAATGGCGGTGCAAGATAGGAATCAAGTGGAAGATAACATAATAAAACATAAAAATATTATACCATGATCCAATATTGTTTTCAACTCCGGAAGTTCTTATACAAGAACACTTACATGGTTTTCAAATTCAAATACCAGAATCTAAATAAATATCAAAAGGTAAATGATATTTTCATAAATTCACGTACATAATTTTTATATTTTTAAGATAAATAAATATAATATAAATATAAGACAAAAATATAATTCTTTAGGAAAACTTTCAAGTTATCAAGAAGTATTTAAAACTATATGTAGTATATAATTATAATCCATACTTATCGAAAGATATAAATTCACCAAAATAGGTCGCTAACTTAATATTATTGAAAGTTACTCATTCTCATACGTGAGAGAGAATCATGGCAAGTACAAAGAAACTAACTCAAATCTTCTCGTCCAAACCTAAAGCATAAAATGAATATAACCATAACTACAAATATCAAACAATATGATTCCTAACATATGAATTCAAATACAATTTTACCTAATCTCTTTGACCTTAACACATACTAAAAATATTACCCAAAATCTTATCAAAAACACGTGTTCCATATTAGAATTTCACATCCAACACATGAGCCAATCATAATAATTCCAAGATCAAAATTTATAATATACATCTACTTTGATATTAAAACCAAAAAGCATATATCATAATAAATCTAATTTGGTCCTACGTTCAATGCTACGATAATCTCATGATTGAAACTCTAAAGATGTATAATTGATCTTCAAATTATGTACAAAATCATGTACATAAGCTTCTACAATTCCAAAATAAAATATCAATTTAGATAGAAACATGATACAATAGTCTCTTGATCTTATTAATAATAATCTTAATTCTTGAAAATCATGATTTTGAGATATCACATGAATCATGCTAAATTCTAAGCATCAAGATAGTCCCCCAAAATTACTAATAAAATTATAGTTAATTTCAAAATAAAATTAATCCTATATAATCATAATAGGACAATGAGAATCTCAATACTAAGATTTAACATATTAGCTCATAAGGATTTTCAAGAATAGATAGAACGAAAATCAAAGTCTCAAATCTAATAACATGGAGAATATAACTAGGGCTTGATTAAGAGAAAAGATGAGATCATTACCTAACTATAAAATCCAAAACATCAAGATGAAACTAAGGTTTTAGCTTCTCACTCATTGTCGAATTCGCCATCATACCCCAAACATTGCGGCTCCTCTCTCTCTCTCTCTCTCTCTCTCTCTCTCTCTCTTTTTCCTTTAGCAGCTACCGCTACCTTTTCAAAAGAAAAAAAAATCACAAGAGGAAATAGTGGATTGAAGGGTTTTAATTAGCTACTTTTCAAAAAAACCCTCATTAATTCACCAATTTATAATTAAGCCTTTTTTTTGGATTTTCACATTCTACCCCCCTTAAAATAAGTTTAGACCTCTAAACTTAATTTCAAATCATCTCATAACAAAGATACTGAAATAACCAAGGGTATCTCGCCAACATATCTTTATCTAATTTCTAAGTGATTTCTCTTTCAGAACGCTTGCTCCACTGGATCCTGACATATAGTACAATTTAATGTCTTAACACTTACTCTTTTCTACTCATAAAATACTTCTCATTAGAGAGACTTTTGATAACTATAAAAGTATGAAGTCTAATATACAACTTTAGTTGTGGTTTGAACCAAGAATCTCAAAAGTAAGGGACTAAGATGACGACCACTTGTCCACTCCAATGTCACATCACTAACTGATTCAAGAATTTCAATTAAAAATATTGCATCATGAGGATTTCGTAGGAGGTCATTGATCCTAGTATTACTCTAGTCCAAGCACACTTCACTATAGACTTTTGATGGGATCCAACACTTCAATGCTAGTATGATATCAAAAAGTCTAATAAAATAAAAACTATGTTCATCACAAGTACCAAAATATATTATGCTCTTAGAAGGCCAAATCTTAAGAAATAGATGATCACCAAATTATAATGCCCACTTTCTAAATGATTAGTAGCATAACTCTCAATCTAATTCAACTTAGTCCCAAAAATTCATAATTTACAATATAAATCAATAGAAGAAAAAATTTAATTCTTGAAAATTATTAGAAAATTCTAGCATCTTACACCATGGCATATCTCTGCAGTGCACTCTAATTATACTCATAAAATCTTTAATATCTTCAATGCAAGATGATCTCATAACTTACATAAAGGAAACTAATATTTTATCCAATAATATCTTTCATATTATAAGAGATAACTAAATTCTATAGATAAATTTTTTCCATACTAGACAAAAAATAAATATTGAAAAAAGTAATCATCACTTTCATAATAGATTCTAACATAATTCTCAATGGTAAAATCCATACTCAAATCTTTAAATATTCAATCACTGCACATCATCCATAATTTTTCACTTAAATGAAAGTAACTCAAATTACAAGTAAAATTTAAATACACTGGTATATCACCTAATTGTATGAATGTAGTTCCAATCATGAGAGCACTCAGTATATATCCTTTTATCCTAAATAGACATTATGATCAAGAATAAGAATTTAAATCTCAATAGTCAATCGTTACAATTTCTCCAACTCTCTTGTATAAAATTCTCATTACTTCTTCAATTAAATCACCAAATTATAATCATAATTTAATAAAATCATATTTATAATACTAGAACTTTTCTTAAATCCCTTTTATACTAAGAAACCAAAATTGATAAGGCATATTCTAATAAATCTAAAGTCAAGAGGGATTCTAACTCTCAAACGAGGAAAAGGTATCATATCAAAGATTTACTACTTAGGCAAATTTCACTTATTAAACTAAAATTCTCAAAATTTTGCATCTGATCCAATATTAATACAAGCATAAATATGCACAAAATTAAGGTGAGACTAAAAACAAGAATATCATTTTACCACGTATCTATCTTAACAATACATGTTTCTTTTTTCATAATCATAATAGTACTAAAATCAAAATACATGAAATTATCTTATACATCATAATCTTAAGAATTTTAACATCATCATATCCAATGAGAAATTACAAATCTAAACCTCAATCTCCAAAACTATTGATACACATTAAATAATCCTTTTGCATGAGAAATTATAAATCTAAACTTCAATCTCCTTATATATCATTTGCTAAAATAACTTGATAATTCAATAAGAAACAATTTGATTCTACCTCAAATAAAGTAATATACAAAGTAATCATAATTGTATATCCTCAATCAATAAAACTATTAGAATAACTTATTAGTTCCTCAAAATACTCTTTGGTAAATTATCGTGAATTAAAATCTTAAATTCAAAACTTAGATCTTTAATAGAAACAAGTTATGTGAACCTTCCAAATAAAATTGAATCACAATAAGATTTGTCCAAGTTTTGATCACCAACTCATAAGATCAAACTTAAGAATACTAAAACTTCTCTTTTAGAATCACATATTAAAAACTAAGAAGTGAAAATTCATATGCTATACATCAAACACAATCTAGAATCATGAAGACTCGAGATTACAACTAAAAGGAAAAGCTGTCTCATCTAAGATTCAATAACCAAATATGATTTAACTGTCTTAAACTAACACATAAAAAAAATACTAGTCAAAACTAAATAATAAATGCAAAAGGATGATAAGTCAATTTGAGCATCGCTACTAACTAAGATAAACTTATAATTAGGAACTATCATATCAAAATTCAAATCTGCAAACATATATATTTAGGCATATAAATTCAAAGTCATAACTAAAATAATTGTACAAATCTCACAAATAGTAATATAACACTTAAGAATATTCTCATAACACATACTGAAAATCATAAAAATTATTCTAAAATCTTAACATGATTTTCTCACACATGCCCAAAACAAGGTTAGAACTTGAAATGCATATAATTTCATGCACCTTTTAACTCTAAAATCACTAAGAAAAATTTATACTTCATGAGCTCAAGAATCTTATCCATATAAAAGTAATCCCTAAAATAAAATAATCTAATGATAATATATATCCAATTCCATTCAAAGATTCAACTTAAGTCCAAAATACTCTTTACTTGAGGGTAAAACCAAAGCACATGTTCCAATATGTATTGATTTTGGATCCAATAAAATAATTTTATATCTCCTTATAACAATTTCATATGATCCATCAAAATGATAGAAAATTTACTGGTCCTTATAATTTCTCTGACAAATAAATCGAGATCCTCAAAACTCGTCAAAATTTCCAAATATGCAACATGAAGCTATTGTCTACACCCATCATCAACTTATATTTCTTGTAGCACATCTAACTTAATCTAAACTCAAACCTAGAGCTCTGATACCACTAAATTATCATGCCATGAACCCAAACTCTAGACTCAGGTACGTAATAATGTCGCATACTTATGAAGTTAAAATCCCATAAGCATGCAAGGTTAAAATTTTAATCTTGTATAAGTTAATAACTCACAAGAATTAAATCAATGTCTCACAAAATAAATCTTGATAATATCACTAAATTTTCTTATATTATCTTACTATAACTTGACATATTTTTCAAGTACTGAAACAAACAAATTTAATCTAAATTCTTTCATCACTCTCAATTTAGCTGATACTCAAGAATTCAAATCTAGTGATCAAATCTATAACAAAATAAGTAATCTCATGTTAAGGCAATATTTTCATATACATACTATATAAAATTTTAGAAATTAGTTTTAAGTAGAATCAAATTCATTTAAGATTCAAACAAATATCACAAATATAATTCTATCAAAACTTAACAAGAACAATGGGTTAAAATTCATAAAATAAGAAATAATTTAGATAATTATAAGTTAAGACCAACAATGAAATTGCTAGTATTTAAGGCAACTTTTATATATACAAATACATATAGTTTCTAGATTTAGTTCAAGCAAAGTTAAATCTTTTTTTAACTTCAAGAAAATGCTACAAAGGCAAAATATCCAAAATTAACAATAATAATATTTTTCAAGATCATTAGCAAGAACTCATTCAAAAAATCACAAATCAAGTCAGACAAGTAATAACTAATGTCTTCATAATAAGTAATCAGTACACACATAATGGATGACTCAAATCATACACAAACGAGCACACTTAAAATTAGTGGTTGTAATAGGAATAAAAAAATTTTCATAAAATAAGTCTTATCAAGAATATGTCATTACCCTGATATCTAGGGGTGATAGCGAAATTGATTTCTAAAAAAAATACAAGTACATATCGACATGGCTATTTAACCTTGATAGCAGAATATGATAGGAATCAAGTGGTCATTTAACCTCAATGGTGGGGCAAGATAAGAATTAAGTGACAGACAACATAGGAAGTTTTTACACAGTAATACCTACATGATTTTCAAGTTCAAATACAAGAATTCAAATAAATATCAAAAGGTAAATAACATTTTTCATAAATTCACATGTATGATTTTTATATTTTCAAGACAAGTAAATATAATATAAATATAAGAAAAAAAATATAGCATATCATTATAATTTATACTTATCAAAAGATATAAATTCACCAAAACAAGTCACTAACTTAATATTATCGAAAGTTACTCATTTTCTTACCTGAGAGAGAATCATGACAAGCACAAAAAAACTAACTCGAGTCTTCTCATCTGAACTTAAAGTATAAAACGAACGTAACCATAATTACCAATATCAAACAACATGATTCTTAACACATGAATTCAAATACAATTTTACCTAGTCTCTTTGACCTTAACACATACTAAAAGTATCACCCAAAATTTATTCAAAAATATATGTTCCAAAAGGCCTTATCAAAATTTCACGTCCAACACATGAGTCAACCATAATAATTTCAAGATCAAAACTTGTAATATACATGTACTTTACTGTTAAAATCAATAAATGTCATAATGAATCTAATTTGATACTACGTCCAATGCTATTACAATCTCATTATTGAAAACCTTAAGATATATAATTAATTTTCAAATCATGTACATGAGCTTCTACAATTTCAAATTGAAATATCAACTTAGATAGAAGTATGATACAATAGCCTCTTGATTTTATTAATAATAATCCTAATCATTTTTAAAAATCATGTTTTCGAGATATCACATGAATCATACTAAATTAAAAGTATCAAAATAGTCCCCAAAAATTACTGATAAAATTATATTTAATTTTAAAATATAAATAATCCTAATAAGATCATAATAGGGAAACGAGAATCTAGATATTAAGATTTAACATACTAATCTATAAGAATTTTCAAGAATCTGGCAAAAATTGATGCAAGAGTAAAATGAAAATTAAAATCTCAAATCTAATAACATGAAGTATATAACTAGAGCTTGATTGAGAGAAAAGATGAATCTTTATCTAGTTAGAAAGCCCAAAATATCGAGAAAAAAAATCAAGATCTCGGTTTCTCAAGCAATATCCAAAAAAATCACTTCTCTTTCTCTCTCTCTCTTTGTTTTTTTTTTTCCCTTGAGTAGCGACGACTACCTTTTCAAAAGAAGAAAAATGCAGGAGAAAATCATGGGTTGAAGGGTTTTAATTAGCTACTTTTCAAAAAAACCCCTTTGAATTTACCAATTTACAATTAGACCCTTTTTTTGAGTTCTCACAAGATGTAATTCATTAGAACCGCTCTATCTCCAAAGGCAATTAGGTCAATACTAGTGAGGTGATTTTTAATAGAATTAATGGATCGTCAGATATGATGATTACTGATTTGTGGGATGATTTGTTCATCATATATTTTCTATGTTTCTCTATTGATTATTTGGTTGCATTGTTTAAGCTAATTATATTCTATTAGTAATGTTGGCTTATTTTTGTTGTTTTATTATTTTATACTTATGATTGCTTTAATGAAGTTAACATCTATTATTCTTAATGTTATTATTATATACATCTTTTTTTTAGGCGAGAATTCATTTTATTGAGTGTATTTTTAATTCATTTATTTTTTTTATTTTAGAGATAGAGCTGATCTCCTGGTGGGTCTACACGTAAATGACCGATTTATAATTGTGTTAAGTTGAACGACTGCTTAGTACAATCTATTTATTTTATTGATATTATAATTATCTATATTTCAAAATTATTATAATATTTATATATTAAAATTTAAAATATTTAATTTTCTATAGTGATTTATGTTTTTAAATTTGGGATATGACAGTGTCCTACATTTTTAAAATAAAAACGTCCTGCATGTCACAAGAAAATTAGAAAGGCTCTCTTCTATTTCTTCTCCAACACAGTATTTACTAGAGTCGATGACTTCCGATTCACAATTCCGCATACACTGTTTTGGTATTAACAATGGAGGCTTGCAAAAATGTATGACTCATTTGTGCATGATCTGGGGAGATTGGGCATTTTGTGTACGTTGAGAAATGGGGTGTTCTACTGTTGGGCAAACAGGAGCAGTTTCATTCGATCGTACAGTGAGAGCGGGAGCTGGAACTCTGGGACAAGCTGTCGAGTGTGGCCAAGATCAACGTTTCGCCTGGATCATCGTGTCACTGTATCGATCCTGGATGGTTTCGCTATTGCTTTGGAATTCCAAGAGAGAGTGACGTTAAGCTATCTAGCACATCGCCACAATGTTACTAGCAGGTTTTCATTTTGAATGTGCACACACTTGATTCAGAAAAGGGTAGGATGAGAAAAGATGCTGAGATTGGTGGAATATGCTTCTCATGCAAGGTCTTCCAAATGGATTGTGTCTCTAGTATTCAAGCTTCGAAGAATAGCCACTAGTTGACCAACATGATCTGATTACTGCACCGGCCTTTTCTCTGCTGATCCCAAAAAGGAAGGCATGCAAACAGGTTCTTCCAAATGAATTTCTACAGTGAGTGTAAACCAATCAGAAACACATGGATGAACTTCTGTTTTAAAAGCCAATAATGCTTTTGTACATGTGTGGGGTCTTTGATTTTCTCTGATTTTCCGGCTCTTAGTTCATAATTTTTTTCTAGTTAGCGTTGGATTTCATTCTACGTTGAACTTGCTTCTTTCGTTGCATAATTGTCTTCAAAAAGGGAAAGTTGTGTTTCATCTATGCAGTGAGTAAGAAAACTTGCGTAACCGCTAACGAAATTACCATCGGGATGTTCAGCTTTTTTGCATCAATGGGCTTCATCCTGTAACTCAATTTTCGGCTCAGCAGTATGAGTTCACCTAGCGTGAAATTTCTTTTCGCCACAAGCCGAGAATTTCCTCTCAGATCATTCTCAGACTGCAGTTCTGCAGAAGTAGCCTGCAATGTCCTATCCTGCCCACAGATATTGTCGAAAAAATCTGCACTGAGAGAAGATAAAGCGAGGAGGAACTCCAAGAACGAAGAATCTTGTTGAGTTTTAGATGTCTTGGACTCTAATTAGAGTTTGAGTTAAAATAGAAATTCAAAGTTAGATTTATATTTATATTATTAGGAGTTGTAATTGTATAAAACTCAGACCCAATAAGAGTATATAAATATACTATAATATATAGAGCTTATGTGTGGCGTAGTATAGAGGTTGAACTAGAGAGAAATAGAGAGAGAGGAATAGAGAGAATAGAGAGAAGAGAAAGAGAGAGAGTGTTAGCTCTCGTGTGTGGGTCTTTCTAGTACTTCTCGGTGGTCTCTCATGGTGGTTCCTCGTAGTACTCTATTGGAGATTCTCTCTGAAGGTGGAGGCATTGCCGAGTCTTGGAGAAAGAGTTTAGTTGAGTAAGAAAGAGTGAAATCCTTCTTGTAAACTCTTGTAAAAGCCTTTATCTATTGATAGTGGATCTCCCGTTGTCTTATCTTGTTATTTTCTTTTATCTTATATTATTTCTCGTTTCTTGTGTTGTTTGAGAATAAGGTGATTCGTAAAATTTCCACTGTGAATTCCAACAATTGGCATCAGAACCTAGGAGCAAACAACTAAGATGGCAAAATCCTTACTCGAGGTAAAGAATTTTGACAGCAAGATAAATTTTGCCTTATGGCAAAAGAAGATGAAGGCGGTTTTTACTTTTCAAGGTCTGCAAAAGACGTTAGAGGGAAAAGAAAAGAGGCCGGTCAAGATAAGCAATGAAGATTGGGAGGAAATAGATCAAAAGGTATTAAATTTAATTATTCTAAGCCTGACTGATGAGCTTTTGTACAATGTCATTAACGAAAAGATGACGATGGACATTTGGACAAAACTCGAGAAGTTGTACATATCAAAAAGCCTCGCAAACAAATTCTATCTGAAACAACAGTTGTACAGACTGCGTATGAGTGAAGGTACAACTATATTACATCACCTAAATGCTTTCAATAAGATTATCAATGATTTACTAAAAGTTGATGTGAAGTTTGAAGAGGACGATAAGGCGCTGATTCTCCTGATGTCTCTTCCTGCTTGATACAATCATATTGTGACCACAATTCTTTATGGTAAAGAAACTCTCAAGATAGAAGATATGACAACTAGTCTTCTTTCTAATGGGAGAAGGAGAAACTCCAACATTAATATGGAGTTTGGTGAAGGATTGGTGGCTCACGAAAGAGAAAGATTAAGAGAACGTGGAGAAGATAAGCAACAGTCCAAATCAAAATTGAAGACGAAAATACAATGCTATTTATGTAAGAAGTATGGCCACATTAGACGGTATTATCCTGAATGTAGGAAGATAGAGTCCTCCAATATGATGACGGCAATAGCGGATGATACTTCTGAGAATAGTGCGGATGGAGACGCTCTTGCAATATTCATAGAAATCAGCACTTCTGGTAAGTGGATTTTAGATTCCGGTAGTTCTTATCATATTTGCTCCAAGAAGGATTGGTTTACTTCTTATGAGGAGAATAAGAAGAAAAGTACTGTTTGGTTGGGCGATAATTCAGCCTGTGGGATCGCCGGTGTGGGAACAGTCAAAATCCAGATGTTTGATGGAGCGATTTGTACTCTTACTAGGGTGAGGCATGTCCCCAAGATGCGAAGGAATCTAATTCACTTGATGTACTGGACTCAAAAGGCTATGATTATTCAGCAAGAGATGGAGTTATGAAGGTGACACGTGGTATTAGAATCCTGATGAAAAGTGAGAAGTGCGGCAATATTTATCGATTGATAGGAAACACCATTGCACGCGGAGTTCCGATGGCTACAGTAGTGAAGAGGAAGCATGATACTCGGAGTAATTTGATATCTGCTCAAATTACTTTTACTACAACAGCAGACATAGGTCATCCAAAAAATTTTCAAAAGTACAAAACTGTAGGCATAAAGAACAAATTCAAGGTTGGCTCGAGTTCGCATCTTGAAATTAGCTAAATAAGCTAGTAGCCCAGGGGCAGGAGCTGGATGAGAGATGACGGCTGAAGATACGTGATGATGGCACGCCCGAGTTCAAGCCAAGGTGGAGATTGTTGAGTTTTAGATGTCTTGAACTCTAATTAGAGTTTGAGTTAAAGTAGGAATCCAAAGATGGATTTAGATTTATATTATTAGGAGTTGTCATTGTGTAAAACTCAGACCCAATAAGAGTTTATAAATATACTATAATATATAGGGCTTATGTGTGACGTAGTATAGAGGTTGAACTAGAGAGAAATAGAGATAGAGAAATAGAGAGAATAGAGAGAAGAGAAAGAGAGAGTGTTGGTTCTCGTGTGTGGATCTTTCTAGTACTTCTCGGTGGTCTCTCGTGGTGGTTCCTCGTGATACTCTCTTGGAAATTCTTTCTGAAGGTGGAGCGTTGCCGAGGCTTGGAGAAAAAATTTAGTTGAATAAGAAAAAGTGAAGTCCTTCTTATAAACTCTTGTAAAAGTTTTTATCTATTAATAGTGGATCTCCCGTTGTCTTATTTTATCATTTTCTTTTATCTTGTATTACTTCTCATTTCTTGTGTTGTTTGAGAACAAGATGATTTGTGAAACTTCGGCGATGAATCTCAACAGAATCTAACCTTATATTTTTTGTTGCTGAACTTTTTGAGCTGCTATTACACTCTGTTTCTGGAAAAGAATACCAGTTCTCCAGATGGTTCGAGTCGTCATCCTCAACCGAGCCTTCTTTCGATTCATTTGCTCTGGGGAAAATTTGATCAACCTGCATAGCTACTCTGCCTATCCCTGTTGTTGCTCAGGTGTGACGTGCAAGAAGAGAACGGGATGCGCTGGGCTCATTTTCAAAACCAGAAGCTTCTAGTCCTGGACCTGGAATATTCCCCTCCCCTCCAGCATCTATGAAAGGATTAGTGGCCATAGCTTGGCTGGACTGATTTCTCATGGGTGAAAGATGTGGAGAATAAGCCAGGAGAGGAGGGAGATCGACAGGCTCAAGGTGGCCAAGAGGCGACGGTCCATAGGAGGGCTGAAGCAACTGGAGAAGCGGTTTTCTGGGCTCCTCTTCCCAACAGAAGGGGACTGAAATGCTCTGCTTCACTGATGAAGGGGCTTGAAAGAAAAGGTCCGGCCCCTTATTTTACAAAGGAAGTCTATATCAGGGAGTATTTGTGGGTTACATAAACTGCTGTGAGAGCCAACATTGTTCTGGTTCACCCAAACGCAGGCTGGAGTTGGAAGCTGCAACAAACCTGCTTCAGTTCACACAGTTTCATAATAAAACCTGAAGAAACACTCACCAACTCTTTGAAAGCAAAAACACTAGTTAACATTTCTTTTCTATTGGTGAAACGATGAATCAAAAACAATCTTTTCGCATGAAACAAATCCCAATAACCAATGAAATAAATGGAAAAAGAATGCTATGGCCCATCTTGTGCATTGAATACCTTCTATGTTCCCCTCTGCATTTATCTGCCCCAACCATCAGCCATCAAAACCTTTAACCAAATCACAAACCCCTTCTTGCAAAAGAGTGCGTGTAAGTGGACCCTAAAAAACTGAGCCAATGCAACATTCCAGCAACACTATGAACTGTTCTTGATTGACTCTAAAAACTGAACCACCTCTGCCATACTGGGCCTCTTGGACGATGTGTCTGAAGTGCATATCAAGCCCAACTTGAGCACCTGAACCAGCTCAGCCTCATGAAAACCTCTCAGGCTCCTATCGAAGCAATCGGAGGCAGAGCCATCCTCCAACACCCCTCTAACATAGTCACGCAGCACCACCACCTCAGTGGCCCCAGGGCTGTCTACGGGCTTCCTGCCGGTAACAACCTCCAGCAGAACCACTCCAAAACTATAGACATCACACCTATCACTATAACTCAAGCTCTGTGAAGCCAATTCAGGAGCAACATAGCCAACAGCTGTGTGGAATTTAGTCAGGGCATAGTTCCTCCCAATAATAGGCAGTAACTTTCCAAAGCCATAGTCAGAAAGCTTTGCTTCAAAGTTCTCATCCAGCAAAATATTAGTGGATTTGATGTTGAGATGTAGGATTTGAGGTTTGCAGTCATGATGAAGATAAGCAAGAGCTCTGGCTGTTCCAAGAGCAATGTTGAATCTCCTAGACCAAGATAGCTCACCCCTTGCTCCTTGACTACTGCTGCTCCCTGAATAGCGAAATTCGTGGCTATGGATGTGCTGGTACAGGCTTCCATTCGAAACAAACTCTGTAAGAATAAGCTGCATTCTGGGAGACCAGTAGTAACCTTGGAAAGCCACGAGATTTGGGTGGATGAGGCTCCCAAGCCGACCAATCTCCTGCTCAAACTCTTCCTGATTCCTGATTGTTCCAAGCGTCTCCAGCTTTTTAACGGCGATCGAGATACCGCCTTCTAAGGTGGCTTTGTATACTGTACCAATAGACCCGCCGCCAATCAGGCAGTCCTTGTCAAGCAATGCCTTGGTGCCAGCTTCCCAATTTTCATACTTGGAGGGTAGGCTCTTGCTGAAGAGGACCAGCTTTCCGATGACCACATCGGAACCATTGGAGCCCGGAGGCGTGCTCTCCGATACCAGTACCTCCTCCTCTCTCCTCCTATTTCTCCGCCTCTGAGCACAGATATTAATGACAGTAATCAGACAAACGCCTGCAAGGATAAGAGCAGCTGCAACGATGGCTATTATTGCTGTAACACTAAGCACCCGTGTTCTCTTCGCCCCAGCACAGTTGGCATTCAGTGGAGGGCCACAGAGACCTAGGTTGTGAGAAAATGCGCTTGGATCAAAGCTTTGAATGACCGGAGAAGAAGGAATGGCACCGGTGAGATGGTTGTAGGATACATTGAAATGGGTCAGCATTGTTAGGTTTGTCAGAGAAGAAGGTATCTCTCCGGAGAGGGAATTCTCCGAGAGATCCAGGAACTGCAAATTGTTAAGAACACCTAGTCTCGCCGGAATGCTTCCATTGAGCTTGTTCTGGTGTAAATCAAGAAGCTTGAGGTAACTCAAGTTGGAGAAGGTATCTGGCATCCCACCTTCTAAGCTGTTGCTTGATAAATCCCTGCCAAAAATACAGCAGCTCCATAAGCATCAAAAGCTGCTTTTGAATTCGCGGGATTGATGGAACTCAGTTCAAGTGTACTCACATCTCTAGCAGGAACTGGCATTGGCTCAGTGTCCCTGGTATCTCGCCGGAGAGCTGGAGATTGTGGAGATCCAGTATTTGAAGAAGCTCGATCCCTCCAATCTCCGGCGGGATACTTCCATTCAGGTTATTCAAGCCCAAATCCAAGAATCTCAACGCCCTGCAATTGGCGATACTCTTCGGAATCCCGCCACCCAATTGATTCCCGGAAGCATCGATGGTTTCCAATCTCTCGCCGCAAACTCCGATCTCCGGGATTCCGCCCCTGAACTCATTGAAGGAGACATTAAAAAAGCTGAGATTTTTGAAAGCCAGAAGACCAAAAGGCGCGATGCCGGAGAAGGAATTCCCGGAGAGGTCCAACGTTTCCAGGCTCCAGCAACCAGCGACCTTGTCCTTCACGGTTCCCGACAGTTTGTTACCGGCCAGGAAGATAAACGACATCCCCAGCGGCGCGCACGCCGTCGGCGGGAACCCGCCTGAGAGGTTATTGAAGGAGAAGTCGAATCCGACCAGCCGCAAGCAGTTAGAGACGGAGTCCGGGATGGGGCCCGAGAGCTGATTGTGAGAGAAGGAGACGTATCGGGTTTTCAAGCAGTTCTTGAAGACGGCGGCCGGGATCTCGCCGGACAGCGAGTTGCGGCCGAGGTCCAGGAGCCGGAGGTTGGGCAAGTCGCCGAGAAAGGCGGGGACTTGGCCGGAGAGGAGATTGCGACTGAGATTGAGCTTCCGAAGGGGTTGTATTCCGGCGAGGGAGGCGGGTATGTAGCCGGAGATGCGATTGCCGGGGAGGGAGAGCGTGTTGAGAGAAGGGAGGCGGGAGAGAGGGGCAGCAGCGGCGGGGAGGGCGCCGGATAGGTTCTTCTCGTGCAGGATAATGCGCTCGACGTCGCCGGAGGGACCGCAGAGTACGCCGGAGAAGGTAATACAGGGATCAGACGAAGAAACCCAGGACGAGAGAGCACCGAGGGGGTCGTTGGAAATGGAGGACTTGAAGGCAAGAAGAGCTCGCTTCTCGGTCTCCGTCGTCAGCGAGGCCGGAGAGAACAGAAAGAAGAAGAAGAGGAAGCAGAGTGGGATCATGGTGGGGCTCTGCCGGCGGAGACTAGGGGTACGGTGACCGCCCAAAACATCACTTTTGGTTTCTTTCAAATTAAGGGAGGAGTGGAGACGGTGGTGGTAGCGAGAGAGTAGTAGTGAGGCTGCTGTGCTTCTGGTGGGCATGGAATGGGAGAATTAAACAGCCGACAACCAAGTTTTTGAGAAGTTTTTGGGTTTTTTCGGGAAAAAGTTTTGATCCAATTTATTAGCAGAATCAATAAAACATGCATAAAAAATGAAATAATTATAGTAAATTCGATGTCAATATGACACTTGCGAAGTCGATTGTTTCTGATGTTGGACAATCTCGCGTGAGAGAGAGTAGGCGGAAGTTTCGTCGGTTCAGACTCGGGAGGACTCGATTTTTGTTTTTAGTTTATTTATTCCCTTCTCTCGGCTTGAACTTAGTTTTATCTATTATTTTTTCGTACTTAACATAAATGAACTGCTTCAACTATTAAAGAAGTGAATAATTATGATGAGCAACATCCACAAGTAACATTAAGAAAAATGGAAAGAAGTATTGTTTGTCTAGAGACTTAAGACTATAAATGTTTTTAATTAAATTTATGTATTTATTCTTTTATTCAATCCAAATCACCAAGAGTTTGCAGTTTTCTGCACAGGTTTCATTCTTTCACCATCTGATCTATTTATTTAAATAAATAAAATCAAATACAAGAATATTATTATTATTATTATTATTATTATTATTATTATTATTATTATTATTATTATTATTATTATTATTATTATGATGCAAGAAAGTGAAGGTAAGTGTATAAAGTATAAACCATAAAATGAATGAAAAAGTATTTGCAATGATGGAGAAATTCCCAGATACCTAAAACAACAACAAGATCATAGACCTGAAATGCCACAGAAAAACAATCAACAAAAATGGTCCTAAAGTATGTGTGATTTGTTCTGTTACTATAAAATTACAGTTATAGATGATCAACCAAATCTGAGTCATGCACAGTCAGAGAGAGAGTAGAAGGAAAAGATCCAAAAGAAGAAAGAAGGCAAAGGGTGGAGAGGGAAAGAGTGAAGAAGAGTGTGCTGCGTGGTTGTCAGCTGTGGAGCTCCACCAACCAGCGCAAACCACGAAGCAAATCCACGCTGTAGGAACCCAACCCCTGTTTCTTTTTCATCAGTCTCATCCGCGCCTCTTTTCTCTTTCGGAAAGCGACCTCACCGCGCAGCAGAATATCACCGAGATGCCACTCGCACGCACTTCCAAGCGCATGAAGAGCCCACGAGCAAGGCAAAGCCGACCTCAGTAAAAACAAGGGCTGCAGCAGCCTGCATTTAGTTGAGAAGAACTGGGGTTAGAAAATAATCTGATAGTTGTGCAATGTATATGATTTTAATTAAACAAAAGAGTAAGATAAGAAAGGAAGGAAGGATGATGACGATGATACGCATGAAAGTGCCTAAGTGGGGACAGCAAGAAACTAAAGTAAAAAGAACCCTAGGAAAAGGACATTGCCTTTCTGCGGACATGATTACTAACTTCTGTTTCATCTAATCACTGGTCATTGGCGAGCATTATCAAGAGTTTTGACCCAACATAACTACAAAAATTTGAAGACCCCAATGGTAAGGGGCTCGGCTGCAGGTTGCATAGTTTGAGATCAGATAAGTTGCATAATTGTCACAAAAAACACATGTACAACGGTTGCGTCAGAAAACAAGTAAAACAAACTGAAAAAACATGAGAACAGAATAAGATAACACAATGGATTGCAGGTGCCATGTCACATATTATGTTATCATATCGGTCTCCTGTAGTAAGATAGAAACAGAACCAGATCACGAAACATGTTCTTTTGTGGAAAATAGAAAGAAAAGCAGTCAAAAGGGGTTCGTAATTGAAGAGCTGAAAGCACTAGTCATTGAAATGTGCCAAAAAATGAAAGCAGAAATTGTACACATTGCTTCTTGGAACACTAACATAAACAGAGCATCTCTAATGGCATCATACAAGTGGTTTTGAGTACCCAGTTTGCCCAGCTCAACCCATGCGTGACTTCGCCTGGCTAGATTAGGACAAACATGCTTATGCACAGCACAATCCAAGAAGGACATGTCCCACGACATGAGACTTTGGATTCCAGGGTTGCTGGAATGTCACAATCTCGACACAAATATGTATGGGGGCATTGAAGATACTTAAATGGATGAATTTATGAATGGTCCTCAAACGGCAGCAACTAATTTTTCAGGAGAAAATAAATGCCAACAGTCCAAATTATTTAAAAGCATCATTCATGTTACTCAATGACTCCAAAGGTATTCGTTACCAAATATATGCACATTTACAACAAAAAAACAAAATGAACCGTCCATGGCATTTCAAGATACAAAATAGTTAGCATCTTGTAGTGTAACAAAATCTGTTGTTTAGAATGCAAACCTAACTCCTAAAAACTAAGAAGCCCGAGTACCAGGAACATAAACTCCATGAATCCATGTTAATTTAGCTCATCCTCTGCTTGTAAGGTTTGGAGAGTTCTTTTTTGAATAAATACTGATTGCTACAGTGGCAGCCAAAGCAAAACCAAAGCCCAGTACATCATAAATAACCTGCTGCAATGAAAGAAAACCACCAGTGTTCGTCGCTTCAGCTAAACTCCTTATTAGTCTTCCACTATCCAGATAAAGATACAAAGGGAAACATTAAGATCAACTATTTACATCCGCACATCCAAGTTGGTAAACAACTATAACATAAAGAAGAAAGAGTGCAGATAACATAAAGAAGAAAGAGTGCAGATAAAATAAAAAGGATACACTTTCAATTGTATATATTCAGAAAAGGAAGAAAAAATGCTAATAGATAATGGCTTCATTATGCATCCATGATCCATGACCCCAGCTCTGTTGGTCATTTGATAAGGAAGCCAGGATCTCACATTAAAACATAAAATCAAGTGCTCTACTGTTGAAAGCTTCTTCATGAAAAACTAATATTACAATTAGGGCATCAGTGACCACTGGAAGCTATCTGATGTGTGGCAGAATAGCAACTTGGAAAGTATTCCTTCCTAAGCTTCAAAAACAATCAAATCACATTCATCAATTCGCCTCAATTTTCCAAACTGAGGTTTTCCTTTCCTTGAGTTCAGTTTCTCATGCTAAAAATCCCAGCAGCCTATTCTTTTATTTAACTGCCTGACAGAAAGCTCATGAAAAATGATCTAATGAACCATAAAAACAACTCCTCGAACTTGATGATAAGTCTGGTTATTTAGTATCAATTGATAACCACAGGTTTCCCTTTCTCACAGCCAAGTAACAGAAGTCCTGAAGAAATATCCCATCCATTCTCAATACCACTTAAAGCAGTTGCCAGAATTCCCAAATGCTAAGTTTAACTTGGAAAAATCCAAAACCGGCATTTTACCATAGATCTGTCTAATTGTGGTTTCCCACCATCAAAAGCAAACGCTTGGTAGCTCCTCAATCATGATTCTCAATGTTTTCACAATCACATGAGATTGAGACTAACAAGTAACAACCCATACCGCTGCTTGCACCAAAAGTTTCCTTCCTATCTTATATAAGCAACCACGACTATGGCTTCTTAATGCTCTTAATAAACTATACTATGTAGAAACTGTTTCCATCAGAATCAAAACTACAGACATAAATGCTGAAGCTAGATGTTCATTCAAATGCAAAAGTTGTGCAGAAAGGATAGCTTATAACTCATGCAGAGTCATGCAATAAAGATTGTACAAGTGGTTTACAGGCGGCCACAATAGACCAGTCACATATGAAAATCAGGCCTGCAGTGAGAGACGCAATGAATAACAAAACAGCAAGGAAAATAAGAACCATGCATAAGGAACCAAGTATTATTCCTTCTATAAATTATTATTTGGACTTAAAAAAAGAACTTGTTATACGCAAGCCATTTGAAAAATGTGGAGGATTCCTGTTTGTTGGTTGCCAATTACTAAAAATAAGGCCAAGACAACATTAATGGACTAAAGCTCCAAGACAATGGTGAAAATAAAAGGATTCAAAAGAATACACCAGGAATATCATGGTGCTTATAATACATGGGCATGGTAAAAGATTCAATTATTATATGCAAGTATAATGGGGTACTAATAAACTCCAAGCATAAATAAGCTTCCACAATATCTTTCCCAAATAATTTCTTCTTTTCTACCGGAGAAAAGGTCATTGATACTACTACACCTTTTGTGTATTCCCAGACCAAGATTATCAATAAGTTTGTGTTAAAATCAAAAACCTACTAGTTGAATAGTACCAGTTAGCCCCATGTTTCAATTTCATCAAGCTTCTCAAAAATTTTGTCCACTTCTTTTGGCATCAGCACCATTGTTTTCATCTTTTAAACAACCTGGTCTACGTAATTGACCATATATGAGGTCTGTAACTAATATCTAGTACGAACAGTACAATAATGCTAAAATACCATGCTAACCAGCTGACGTCGAATTACTTCTGATGCACAAATCATGTGATGCTTTACAATAACTGTAACAAGAAGAAAGAAATAATTCAAAATTTCTGTAACTGTAAAGAAATAAAGAGCTTAAAATCACCATGTCATGGAATCTCCAAATTTTCTTAAATATAAATCACAATTTTGCCAAATGGCACATAGCACCAATATAAAGCAGATGAATTTATGAAAATTCAGGAAACACATAGACATAACAGTAACTTCTGACAATAGAAATAGCTTGTTATTTACAATAATAGAAACAAAGAATCCAAAGCATAAGAAAAGTTCCAACCTGTAGATTGTAATCAAAACATCAGGTACCAGATATGTATGGTCCATATTTAACATTGGTAGCAACAGATGCATAATTAAAAATTAAATGTATGGAAATGGAGAAACCCTAACTGATGAAACCAATTTCCTTCACCAGCTAATCTTACAATAGCTGCATTCTTGGGCCATTTTTCAATCCAACTCTGGGGACAGAGTGAAGAGAAGGAAGCCATCAGTCCAAAGGTATAAAAGGAATTTGACATAAAGAAATAAAAAGAATGAAAGTTAGGACCCACATGGATTTTGTGACAAAAGCAAGAACCAATAAAAAATGGCAACGACATGCCAATGCTAGCTCCAGCCATAATCAGCAGAAAGCCATAACCATATCCAAATGAAATTCCAGATAGCCACATGCTAGGAGCAGAAGGCAACAAAAGACTAGGAAATAAAGCAATGGAAGCAAAAAGCAACAGCCCCAGCACAGTTCTGCTTAATGTACTCTTCTCCCACTCCAAAATTGGAACAACCACCTGAAAGTATCGAGACAATAAGAATTAAATGTGGTCCAAAGCATAAGGAGCGTATCTAGAACTTCAAAAACAGAGGAATGACAAAATAGAATTCTTTACCAACACACAAAAAGAAAAAAAAAAGAGAGAAGAAGAAGACAATAGCATGACTCAATTAGGAATTAACTATTTCAGATAGAATTCTATACTAAAGCCTGGATTTGCCTGTGTTTTCACCTGGAAAAAAATATAACAGTCTTAAAACAAAATCACTTGAATTATGCATGTCCAAAATTTGTTTTAGCTTATGCACATAATCATATGTAAACTAACATAAAAAGTAAAGTTTACATGTCTCAGTTGAAGGTTAAAGCTCTAGCAACTTGCATATAAGGACTTGATCCAGGTTTTTTTAATTTTGAAGCTAAAACTTTCCATGTTGTTCAATGCGCATGAACAATGTTATGAATTTATCAGAATCACAAATCAGATTTGGTTTAGGTCCAAATCAAAGGCTACTTACCTTAGCATAATTATAATTGGTGAGTATTGTATTAAGCCAAGCCAACAGAATGAAAGGAAATCTAAGAAAGCTTACAGCAATCTGCCAAGCATTAGCTCAAATAGGATGTTCCCATTCACGTTTGAAGTGATTCAAAAAATTTGGGCCACACTGGACTCTCATTGCAATTCATTCAACTCAGTAAACTTTCAGTTCTTCCAGAAAATTCTACAAAAATAAACATATAAATAAAATTAAGTCTAAGATAATTTGAAAATTATTTTCCTCTTGATTCAGGAATCAGGATTTTACACCTACACTACATAGTTGTTCCTTTCCCTCTGTCAAATGATTTGACCAGCAGACCTTTAGATAACCAAAAGAAAAATCCAAGTGTCTACTCACACACCAGACTTCTCTATTGCCTCTGACTTCATAGATTAACTTGGATCATAAACCCCACAGGAAGTTGCACTCACTGACTGCAATTAGTAATGCTAAACAAGAGCTACTGTAGCTAGCGGGTCATATCATGAAATTCGCGTGTAGACAAACATTAATTTGTATTGCCGCGAGCCACTGAGACATCCCAAAAAACAGAGGACGAATCAAAACCTTTGCAAAGCGCCAACCCCACCACCCCCCACACACACCACCTCACCCCCCGCCACCCCACCGCCGCCCCCCCACCCCGCCCCACCCCTCGGCGATGAAAGCCACCACAGTAGCAGACAAGCAGAGGCACAAGGCCACCACCTTCGCCCACCACCTCAGACAGCAGCAACAGCTCGCCCGCAACCTAGCCCTAGCCCCAGATCCCCACAATCCGACACCGGTAAAGCAACATAGTCCCCGTTCTGGTTCCCCACGACCATCTTCCTCTCCAAAACCACAATTTCATCAGCGTCCGGCGTCCGGCAGCTCATCAGCCGCCCAAAAACCAGGCATTCACCCAAATCTCGACAAAACTACGAGAGAGGGAAAGACTCTTCGAGCTGGGGGGCACGCGGCAGCGGGAAGTTTGTAAAGAAACTCTAGGGTTAGAGGGTGATGACGGGGACAGTGGCTCGTTCCTTGCCGGTAAAGCAACGGCGAAGAGCCAGCTCGACAGACAGCGCCCCGAGGAGACGCTGAATCGGCGGCGTGGCGTATGCATAGTTGTTTATGAGGACGACAGCCAAATAATTTTTTTTCTGTTTTTTGAGAAATCGTATGTTAATTAAATTGGAATCTCCAACAAGAATTAATTAATTTCGATATATTTGGGGCGAATCACCACACTGTTCGGCACATTGTAAGGTTAATTAATGGTTAATGAAGCTGGGATTAACCGATTAAGTCTACTATCAAAAGCAGGGTTTAAAATTTGGGTTGTTTCGATTTGGGCCATGGCCAACCGTTTCGCCTAAATAAGTTTTGGTTCTAGAGTTAGGGTAGCGAGCAGCGGCAGCAAGATTGCGTAGAGCACAGCGAATTTGTAGCAAGATCGCGTAAAGTAGTAGCAGAGGAGCAGCGACCAGCACGCAAAGGAGAAACGGCAGAGCAACGAGCAGCATGCAGAGTAAAAGTAGAGGAGCGGCGAGTAGCGTGCGGAGCAAAAGCAACGGAGCAATGCGCATAGTAGTAGTAGCAGAGCAACGAAGCAATGCGCGGAGCAGCAAGCAGCGAGTAATAGCGGAGTAGAAGCAACGAGCAGCGAGCAACGACAGAGTAGAAGTGAATGAACAGCGAGCAATAGAAGAACAGCAACAGAGCAGAAGCAACGAGCGATGGTGGAGTGAGTACATCCTCCGGGAGGCAAAGCAAGCACATCCACCTAGAGTTGGCGCGAACAAAGAGGATGAACTCGAAGGCCTTGAAGAGAAGGATCTCCAAGGTGGCGTCCATGCTTGCAGTAGCAACGTGTGTCAAGAGAGCATACTTGCAGCAACAACACAACGAGGTCGGCTCAATTCTCTTCCCCACTAGCAGTGATCGGTGGGGAATCATAGCCAATCAAGGCAACAAGGAGGCTGGTTTTGTGGCAGTCTGACGACAAGGAGGCAGTACGGCGTGATGCATTGTATTAGCGTGATGCAAAGCCGGGGTTGCCTAGACTCTAGAGGCAGACATGTGCAACATTTGGGAGAGCTCAAGGAGGAGCTTGGCAGCCAACTCTTTATTACGACCAGGTGTGCATGGGTGGACACGGCAGCAATAAGAGCGTCGGAGGAGATATCTGCTGAGTCCCCCGGTGTTTTGCTGCATGGGCCTACTGAGTCTTTGCTCCTACGCACGAAGAGACACCCTGTTCGAACTTCGAACGAAGATACCCTACATGCTGGTAGGTGGTAGGTGCATGCTGGTAGATGCATGCTCATATGATTTCTATATTAACTTAATGTGTTTAATTATATTTTGTGGGAGAGCTGTAAAGATGATCAAAATTGTAATTATATTATGCTAAACTTAATCCTAAGTTCCTAATTCTAGTTTTTCTCTCTATCCAATCATTTCAATCAAGGCACAAGCAAATAAGTTACTTTGTGAAAAGCAAAAGCAATGGCGGTAATGTCGTATCAGCTAATGTTGAAAGATAGCCTAAAGGGATTAAAGTGAAGCAACCATTAGATCCCCACAATTAGCTTGCATTTCAAATCTCGGAGCACAACCCCATCATGATCCCAACATGAGAACTTTTCCCTATCAAGCACATTTTATCAATGTCTTCACTCCCTAATGAAAGCATATGAATAAACAGTGCAGGAAGTGAGTGGTGATTATATTTTTTTTTCCCGACAATGAGGTAGTGACGTAATTGAGATTGGTGGAAGGACATAAGGTTAGGGCTTAAAGTATAATTAGGGTTTCTTCATTATATAAAGCTGGCTCTATTGCAATCAGGGTACTTAGGGTTTCTTCTTCAAGGTATCCAAATTGCTACTCCTTTTTTTTCTATTGTAGTTTATTGAGAAAAGAGGTAAGTAGTTAATGATTGTATACGATCTAGATTTGAGGTTATGATTTTCTTATTCTTAATGTTAAACTTCTTACTCCTTTGATCCCTATAAATTCATGTATTTTATTGTAATTTTGTTATTAACAAGTTATAATGCTCTTTTCATTATACTTATTCAATATGATTTTATACCAATATATATGGAGATATACGAATGCCAAGATGTTGATTTTAATTTCATGTAAAAATATTTTTTATAATTTGATACTTTTTATAGGGATTATTTGTATGCCATAAGTTATAAATAATAAAAAAAATTTACTTAAATGTGGGCATCTATGTAAATTATTAATAAAAAAAATTTCAATAAATTTTGAACAGTATTTGTTACCAAATTTGTAAGAAAATTATATTTTTTAAATTATTTAAAAATTTAGGGCTTATATAAAAATTAAGTAGTAAACCAATCATTTTAAAATTTGTACCAAAAATAGCTACTAAATCTGAAAATTTTGAAGCTATGTGAAAATTCGATAGTGAAGATTTAATTTTAGGATATGCAAAAAAAAGGTTTTTTTACCTACAAATTTGTAATATTGTAATTTAATCCTCTAAAAAATTTTCTTTTTTGTACTTTTTTGCCTAATTTTTTTGTTGTCCTTTTTATGCCTTGTACTAGATAAATTTTTTATAGGACCGTTGTTTTGTTGGAAGCATATCTAGAAGAGAAGAAGAAAAAATAAAAAAAAAATTGACATAAAAAATAAATAATAAATTTTTGAAGGGTTAAATTACAAAATTGCAAAGGGTATAAGAGAAATTTTTGGTGAAAATTTTGATTAAGTAATAATTAAAGATTGTAGATATTTAATTTCAAAAAGAAGGAAGTGTAGGTAGATATTGAAATCATAGGAGGCTTAAATGCATAAATCTAACTTTAGTAATAGGGGCTTAAATGCATAAATTTATGTGCAAAATTAATTAGTAACTCAGAAAAATTAGAAGTCATGTAAAAATTAGCTATTATTTGTTAATAAATTTATCCAAAATTGAGTTTTTTTATTTTTTAAGTTAAAATGTTATGTGAAAATTAGGTAGAAAATTGAGAATATTTAAATTAATATAAAAATTAATTAGTAAATCAGGAAATATTGAAGTTAAGCAAAAATTAGCTAGTATTTGTTAATAAATTTATCCAAAAATAGATTTTTTTTATTTTTTAAAGTTAATATTTTATGTGAAAATTAGGTAGTAAATTGAGAATATTTAAATTAATATAAAAAAAATAGTTAGTAAATCGAAAAATATTGAAATTATGTAAAAATTAGCTAGTATTTATTAATAAATTTATGCGAAAATAGACGTTTTTGTATTTTTTTAAAAAATTCAGGCTTTATGTAAAAATTAGGTAGTAAATTGAAAATATTGAAATTAATGTAAAAATTAGTTAGTAAATTGGGAAATATTTAAGTTATATAAAAATTAGCTAGTTTTTGTTAATAAATATTTTGTGAAAATGTAGTTTTTTTAAAAAAAGTTAAGATTTTATATGAAAATTAAGTGGTAAATAGAGAATATTTAAATTTATGTGAAAATTAGTTAATAAATCAGAAAATTTTGTAGTTATGCAAAAATTAGCTATTTAACTGAAATTTTTTTTGCTTAATCATAGGTAAATTTTCTTTTACCATAATTTGTGCTATTGTTATTGGTCTTTCCCTAATGTTGCTACTATTATTTATCTGGTTTTGTTGCTCATTTGTTATTATTGTTGTTATTCTGTTGTTACTATTATTGTATTATACATGGTTCTTAGGCAAAACACGCAACGGTCAACTCACGATGACGATATCACATGCTAACACTGTAAATTAATGGATGCAAGTCTTCGAAAAATTCGTTGTAAATGATGTGGTCGTGTGCTTTATTCTGAAATTACAAGATTAAAAGAGCATTTGGGAGGAGTAATTGGCTCAGTCTGAACCTGTGAGAAGGTTTTGAATGAAGTGAGACAAATATTTTGACAATAGTACAAAGCAGCAGAAAATATAGAAAAAAAGATAAAGTCAAAAAATTACTCTTCAAACAGAAACTTATCAGACGCTATAATCCATAGTAAGTTCCTGACGATGAAGACGATGATAATAAGGTTCAGGAAGTAATTCACGAGAGTCGAAGATTGTATAAGGAAATTCATGGTGTTGTTGCTCTTCCGAAACAGTTCGTGATCACCGAACTACTAGTTTTAGAGAACGACGTACATAGTGATACACAGTTGTCCTTTCGAGAGTTGGAAAGAATTTTCATTTTCTTGACATCGAGACTATCAATATTCCTCATATTGACCCATTTCTATTGAAGTCAAGAGATGATATTCAACTAAATTTGAGGACAGTATCAAGTGATTTTCGAAAAGCAAAATAGTGGTTGGGTAGGACAATATCCAAATTTTTTTTTATAACCATGTTTTATTTCATTTAGTAGATGGCGGTTACTATCATGGAATGATATGTGCTACTCAAGAGATTGGCTCAGAAGTTTCTCCACCAAGTGCCTATGAGATTTCTGAAAAGCATTTGAATCTTGAGATTGAAGAGATATCTACTTTTATACAAACCTTTCATAAAAATTTGAATAAATTCGGGTGTACCTTGATGTATAATGGATGAAAGACACAAAATAGTAAAAATATGATAAATTTTTTAGTATATTGTCCTGAAGGGACCCTTTTTTTAAAGTTTGTCAATACATCAAGAGAGTCAAAGACTGATAATTTCTTATATCAATTGATTGACAGTGTTATTAAGGAGATTGGCGAATCAAGAGTAGTACAGATCGTAATTGATAATTCAGTTCCGTTGGTATATGCTGGGAAGAAGTTAATGTAAAACCGAAATATCTTTTTTGGACACCTTGTGCAGCACACTATATTAATTTAATATTGAAGGATATGGGTAATAATCCTGATATTAGAAAAATAGTTGAGGAAGGTCAGAAGTTAACGTCATTCATTTATAACCATGCTCGGTATCTTAAACTCATGAGAAAGGAAACACAGGACTGAGAGATTATCAGGTCAGACATTACTCGATTTGCTACATAATTTATCTCCTTGGATTTTCTATATACTCATCGACAGGTGCTGAAGAGATTATTTACCAATGAATAATATGACAAATATTATTTGAAGTTGAAACGGTCAGAAAAAATTCTTTCTGAATAATTCTACAATCAAGCCTTGAATGAGAAATTTTGGAAATCAGTTGAGAATGTAATAGAAATTCTCAGTCTATTAGTTAAGGTGTTGCGAATTATTGACTCAGATGATCATTCATAGATGAGGTTCTTATATGGAGCAATAAAATGAGCAAAATTACAGATAAGACGACATATAAGAATGATTGAATTTCATAAATGGGAGAAGGTTATCGACTATTATTGGGAAAAAACATTATCCAGAGATATTCATGTTGCAAGTAATTGAGTAAAGTGTCATTTTATAGTACTTTATTAAGTTATAATAATATTATTATTGATTAATATTTAATTATATTGTAGGATACTTTCTGAATCTAATATTCAAATATACCAATGATATCAATAAGAGCAATACAATTCTTGAAACGTTACATAAGGTAATGGAGAGGATGGAGCAAAATATGAGAACAAGAATATTGACATTGCACGAGATATATTCTAAATTATTAATTTATTTTTTTACATAATTAAAAAAATGTTAAATTTGAGTACGTCCATTAAACAGGCAACTTCAAAATAAAGTCAAGTACTTCGGCACACAACAAACAATTGTTACTATTAGAGATGATACTCCTCGTATAATTGATAGTCAATAATAATACATATTTACTAATTTAAATTATATCAATTTTTTAATAAATTACAGCTAGATGGTGGAGTATTTATGGTCGACATGTAGCACCTAATCTTGCAAAGATAGCAATTAAAATTTTAAGTTAAACTGTTTCAAGTTCACAATGCAAAAAGAATTAGACAACTTTTGGATTGATTCATATGAAGACGAGAAATAGACTTAAAATGAAATAATTGGAGAAACTTATTTTTTGTTATTATAATATGTGTTTAAGAGCCCAAAATTTATAAAGGAGAATATCACCAAATGATGAGATAATCAACTTGTCCATTATATTCGAAGATGATGATCCTCTAACAGAGTGGATTCGAGAAAAAGAAAACCTGTCTTAAATTATCCTCAAACACAAAAAACTATTCACTATTTTTTAGATGAAGAATTGGAAGAGAAAGATGACAGAATCGAGAATATTGTTGATACAAGTGATAACATCAATGGTGATACAGTTGGTGAGGTTAATTTCCAACAATCACAATATGAGGACTCTGTCTTCATTTTTTTTCAAGGTATGAAGGAAATAATTTTTTTGACTCTAATTTATATAGTGGTTATATACCACAATATCAATATGTTTCATATGATGAATAAGATGATAATCAAGGTCCAACATATAGTGCATGCTTTAACTACTATGACAAATATCATAGCAGGATGTCTTCCTTTAATCAATGATATCATCAGTTAATGCAAGACCATGTGACTTCGTACAATCTGCATGTTGAATAATACTATTGATCACAACTCTATCATACTGATGAGGATGGTGATAAAGAATATTAATCTTTTCAAGATCTGTCTTGAAATAGCATGTAGTTATAAGACAAATTTATACTACCTATGAAACAATATTTTCATTATTAACTTAAATTGATATATTTTGTGTTATATATTTAGTTGGTGTGCAAATAATATTATTATAATTTTACGATATTCAAATTTAATATCTCTATGGTTTATTTTGTATTACGATAATTTATTTATTTCGTTACCACATTTTTATGTAGTATTTTTATTTTTAGTATTTTCTATTATTTACTTTATATTTATGAATTCTGACAATTATATAATATTTCTTTTAAAATAAATAATGACAAATTCGAATGATTATATTACAGTTCCAAACCAAGTTGCACTTGAAATAGGAAAAATAATTTTGTCCATTTTTCACCATAAACTAATATTTTGTCATATAATGATTCCACCTTCAGTTTATGACATACTTAGATAAGCTTTAATCGAGTATATATTAAAAGAATGTTGAAGAGTAAATAATCAAATTTATTGTGTTTCTCAATAAGATTCACTTAACGCTATCAATTAACGTTTTGTCATAATTACCCATAAACATTTCGCACAGTATGATATTTATTTCTCATGGGTTATTGAACCATTTTTACTATGTGTTGTTAATGAACATGGTTATCATTTTCATTTTGGACCTTTAATGTATAGTTATATTTCAGAACCACTACCACGAGATCGCGCAAAACTAATTGTTCTTACTCGTATGTCTGCAAATGTTCGTCCTGGTCGTCCAGGTACTGAATTTATAATTTCACACCCAGATGTTTCAAACTCAACTGATGATAATTATAATGATGATGATGATAATGATTAATTGTATTACATTATAATTAATAAATTATGTATATGTTAAGTATATTTTAATGATACGTTAAATTTGCTTATGTTAATTTTTAACTTCTAATCATATTCATATTATTTGTGGTATATTTTTTATTTTTTATATAGTAATATATAAAAAATAGATAATATAAGTGATTAATAATTAAAATTAATTAAAATAATAATTAATCTTATGGTAAAATTAGTTATAAATTTTTTAAAATTTTTTTTGAAAATTTTATCTTATTTTTAATTTGAAGTCAAAGTACAGTCAAAATATAGTCAAATTCTGATCAATACATAATTAATAAGTAAAAAAAATCTTTTAATCGAAACCAAAACAAGAATTATTTCGGCCGAAACGATCAAAACGACCGAAATATATCTATTTTATTGGGTATCAAAATCGAAACAAATTCAAAATTCAAAATTTTAATTAAAAGTTAGGCGCCAAAAAAAAGTAATTTATTGTTTGAAAGAAACAACACTTTATTTGTCGGTTTGACGTGGAGGCGAGCGAGGTTGAAAGAGAGACAAGATTTCAACGGTTGCCTTTGTTCTTTACAAAGGAACAAAGGCGGCACAAATCCCACGCCACCAACAAAGACAACAACTTTCTTTTTTATTAGTCCAACAATAACAGATGAGTGATTAAACTTTTATTAAAGAATTATGAAGAAAAAAGAGTTTTAGGGAGTTAGCACCAGAACTCTCACAGTTTATATATCCAAACTCATTCGACCAGAGCTTTGATTCCCAAGATTTTCATTTTCAGGTAGTAATAGAAAATAAAGCACATCCTAAAGTGTCCATTTCAACTGATAATGCAGCCACTGACAAACATAAAGACCACGTCATTAGAGGGGAACATTTCTTTCAGCATAATTTCCCCAAACATGAGAAGGAAACCAGCAAGGAACTATACAATCCTCCACTGCAAGTCCTTTCCCACCCCAAAACTGTATAACTAGGAAAAACATTTTGGTGATCAACGTGGAGAACTTGTCAAGCATTGGTACGGATCACTTGATGGTAATGTAGCGATTTGTACCATGTTTTGCCCAGTGGTCCTTGAGGTCCAGCGGCACTGACAGATCATGTCCCTCCCCTGCTAGACGATTAAGCAGCTTTGAGAATGCGCTGCCGCTCATTTTGCGCCCTCCGACACGTGCGTGGCGCTTGTTTGGCAACAATGGCAGTGGATATATGGACAATGTGGTGGTGCAGCATGCTGATTGCCACCCACCATTGCCCCACTTGTAGCACTGGTGGAACTCCCCAGTGCATGAACATACAGGCACTGGCATCGTTGAGTCGTCGAAAGCAACCTGGTTGAGACCAAGATCCTGACCCTTCCATTCATGGTGCCTGGTTTTTGTAACCTGCACACTGCTGCCTCCAACCTCATTCTTTTTGGACTTCTTCCTTGGTGACTTTGATGGCTTCCTAGGTAGCACTGCCTGGTTTCTGGGAGTTTCGCTCTTTGGCCTTCTGCCATGGCGGGGTTTTGTTCTGCATTCTGAAGCAGTGGACAAAGGGAAAGCGTCTCCCATATGCATCTCCCTAACATGTTCATATGTACCATCTGACAATTGCAGTTGGGGTTGGTGAGCAGTCGGGTGGTGGTGCTGCTGCTGCTGCTGCTGATGGTGATGGTGATGGTGATGGTGGATGTCCTTTGTACTCAGGGAAGCAGTGCACCCAGGAGGGCAGCCAGGCCCACCATTATCATGAATTCCATTTTCACGGGCATACTCTAGGGCCTCAAGGGCTGCAAATGCCTTGTCACGCTCCATGATGGCATTATTTCGCTCGGCAATCGCAGCATCACGTTGAAGATAAGCTTTATCCCGCTCAGCTAGGGCCTCTCTCTTCTCAGAAAGGGCTTTGTTGCGCTCTTGAAGTGCAGCATCTCGCTCAGTCATGATGGCTATCAATTTCATGGTATAGTTATCCTTCACCTGATGGGGAGGTATCATCCACTGCAACATTATATAGGAAAATATCACCAGAAAAATAATTGCATTGAGACCGTTTAAAGAAATGGACTGGTAAAAGAATTTAAGAGGTTAATTGATGGCTTCAAACTACTGGTGGAAGTATCGCTGTGGGCAGCTAATGGAGATTTAACTGTGATTTGTACCTTCCATTGCCAGTTTGGATATTTTGTTTTGAGAAAATAAAGAACGAGAAGCCATTTATCAAAAGAAAGAAAAAAAAACACACTAGATCTTTCTTGGTTTGCTATTCATCATTACCTGAGCATGCATTGCTTTGTATTGATCTGCTTTATGTCTCCCATTCTCCCTCTGTCCATTATCATCCATACTATGTCTACTTATAGCAATAAGAGGAGTTGGAAACTTCTGAAACCTGCAGCAATTTCCAAGAGTGTCTTACACTCAGCAAAAAATTAAACTGTTAATATGCTAATTTTTATGTTGAAATCAGGGTCCACATTGTGTTGCCTCTGGAGAAGGCAAATTAATTAAAGAAATGATCAACACTAGAAAGTTGAGTCAAGATGTTCCAGTGAAAATTATCAGCTGAAGACAATTTAAAGCATTATGAAAAAGAAACCACTAAGCACAACTCCTCCCAATTCTAACAAAGCACATTTCCTGATAAAACACAAGGATAATTGTCACCATCACGATCAGGCAGACTTTAGAAAGTTCACTAACTGGTTCTGTATGTGAAGTTTAATGATTAAAATCCAGCTTGGAAAGTAAGGGATGTGAGCATCGTGAGTACCTAGCCAGCATACTCTGCTAATTCTACTAATACTGATGATCATGTTTCTTGCTCACTTTCCAAACAGGCCCTAAATCATTATTTTCTATATAATCAAAAGCACTGAAAAGCCAAGGAAATGCTGCAGATATAGCAACTTCCTAAAATAAACAGTATTGAGGCTTCAATTGCCAACACATCTTCAAGGTATTAGAAAGGATTATGCTAGCTTAGTGTCAAAATAAGGCATACCTCAGCAAAATATGAAGGCACTTAGAATTCTGCCTGCAAAATCCAAGTCAAAGTCTCATTTTATACAATTAAAAATATGTGCACTTTGACAAACCAAAATAAACACTAATCACACCTTAGACAACCCTATGGAATCATGCCAATAAAATTTAATATCATTTGGCAGTTCAATCCAGGGAGCTGTGATAGCACTTGTGTCAAACTAAATTGGCATGGGCAGAATCATTTGAAATCAATGAATTGCATCTTAACTGATCACACAAGATTATTGTAAAAGGAAGGAAATGAAGTAGAAGTTGAGAAGTTCATTTCTCTAGTATTTCTTTAGGTAAGACTGATATAATGCCACCAAAGAATTAACAACTAACAAAAAGCAGAATTTCAAGGTTTTCATAGTCTGTTTGCAGATTGCTAGAATTCAAGGGCAAATGTGGGAAAATGTGATGACTTTGACAGACATGGTCAAGAAAATGCAATGATTTATGCAAGAGGTGGGAATTGGGATCAAAAGCATAAAATAACACAGCACTGTGCTTCATGGAACATAAAGGTACTAATCATTTTTCTTTTATGCTCAAAAATAATTTGTTTCTATAAATGGTTAGTAAATTACCTTAAGTGTCCTATCTTCCTAAAGTAAGGTTGTTTTAGTGCTTCCAAGAGAGGGTAAAGATAGGTTTCGATAAATAATTTCTGGATGATAGTGGATTGTGTGGAAATTGAAAAGGACTGTAGTTCCAATTCCTTCGGAAATGGTAAGACTTTGGTGCAAGAAGAGATGATTTGTATTATCTTGACTTGGTTCTGCCTTTCCTCTATTTTTAACAATGCCAAGTCAGTTCTTCTCTAATCTAAAAGGCAAACAGAAAGCAAAGAGGAAAACCAACACAATGTCAACTAGGATACAGAATTCATGAATGAATATGTGCGCTACAAGAAAAGATGGTTCTAACTAAAAGAAAAAAGACTTCTGTCTAGAAGTTCAGGTTCTAACCCTTCCATTCTCCTTGTTACCGTTATAGCTATCAGGCATCTGTTATTCATAAAATAAGCAAAAAAACTAAAAACTGATCAAATAACAACATAAAAATTTCTGAACTAGAACATACTAGGTGAAAGGGGATCTCCTAGGCATTTGATCTTAAACTGGGTCTCCATTACATTAAACATAGACCATGACAGAAAATTTCACCTTGGTCTATCCCTACAGGTAAGAAAAGATTAAACCATATCAATTGGAATCAGTTACATGATATTAACCAAATTTGGACATTTTCTATTATCATAAAAGCTATTCTTGCCTCCATCAAAGATAAATAGCTTCAATCAACACAAACCATACAACCTTAACATCTCTGAAAGACTGAAAAAATTGCTTGGTGGGACAAATCCTGAAAGAAGGCAACACCAAGCACCACAGTACCCCTCATACATCAAACTAACATATCTCTACAACTAGAATTTAAAATTGTGATTTGCTGCTACTATAATGGATGAAACAAAGTAGTACATCGTTTGGAAGGGGAAAAAAAAGATATTATTTCGCTTAATAACACAATCCCTGTTCCAAAAGCAGCAAGAGTAACAAACCGAAGAAGAATGGTGGAAACAGATGTTAAGCATCGCCGACAAAGTAAAACAAAAATCAAGTGCTAACCTAATTTATCATTATCCTAATATATGAAACGTGCCTTATCAGACACCAACATATAATACCATTTGTTCTAACCAAGAACCCCGTTTGAACAGTGATTTACTGAAGAACAAGTCCCACGAAGGCTAAAACCCAATCAGACATCCCCAAAAACACTCCCAGCAAAACAGATCCAAGCAGCAGACTACAGGCACTTAGATTAACAGAAGAACCCAAGCTTCTGGTATTCCCAAAACCGCAAAATTCGGATTTTGCCTACCAAGAAAACATCTTTATCGCACCTAAAACCTAAAAAGGATTCTGCAAAAACGGCCAACATCGAAATCGCAAACAACACCAAATGCTTCGACGAAACCGCTCCAGAAACAAATAATGGAGGGGAAATCCGAACAACTGAAAGACAGAAAGCCGAAAAAAAAAAAAGAAGAGGCGAATTAGATCAAGAGCAAAAAGCGCAAAGAAGCAGCCGAAAAGTTTAGGGAAATAGCGGAAAAATCTGACCTTTGAGGTATTTGAGGCACTAGATGAGAAATCCCGAGCTCGTCTCCGTACTCATCTTGTTCCTTCGAATTCTTTCCTTTTTCTTCTTCTTCCTCTATTTTCTTGTTTCGTGTAATTTCTTCCTGTCTTCAGAGCTCTGGTTTTCTCTTGTCCGCAGGCGTTCAGAGTGTCCGATTGGTGGGTCCTGCTTCGCAGATCGTGACAATAATAAAACATTTTTACGAGGGGTTTCTTGAACTTGTGCGGACTGACGACATCGCCGCTAGATTCCCGGTAATGCGGAGTGAAAAGTGGGCAGAACCCGAAAGCAATGTCAATGGGCCGCCTTGAGCACTGATTTGACCCGGCCCACAACAAGCCTAATAGAGGTTCCCTGATATTAGGCATTCCTTTGGTTTGGAATCAATATTAAGCTCAAACAAAGATCTAAAATTAAAGTATAAAAAAAATAATATAATCAAATTTTTGGTATTTGAATGTTAGTCTGATTAGTGAATGATTTAAATTTTTTTAAACCTTTATACCCTGAGATATATTATTTATTAAGATTTAAATGAATAAATATAAAAATAGTATGCTAATTTATTTTTTAAAATAACGTAAAGATAATCTGGTCATCTTTTTAATATTTGAATGGTAGGCTGGTTAAGATAAAATGATCTTAATTTTGATCCGAACAAAATGCACCCTAATGTTTTGAAAAATGTTGCTTCTTTATCCCTCACACTCTAATAAAATAGGATTTTTCAAAGCTTTGTTTTTAAAAAATACTTTGATTCTAAAATATTGCGTTGAAATATTTTTTTTTTTAGTTGGAAAAAATTATGCAGTATAATAATTGTAAGCCTCTTGGAATTTTAGGGTTTATTTGGCAACGAATCAAGCTCAAAATTAAGATAAAAAATAGTAAATTATTTTTATAAATTGATATTTTTAAATTAAATTGATCCTATAATAATTTAAAGTTTGATATGACATTTATATTATTAGTATATTTAGATATGACATTTAACTATTTAAAATTTTATCCAAAAAAATCAAAATAATATCATCAAACTACTTGTCACAATTAAAGGTAACTTTCATAATGTAAATTTTAATTTTTACAAAAATTTAGACTCAATTACAACTATAGCAATCGTTGGTCGAATTTTAAATAAATGTATCGAATTATAATATCTTTACATTATAATTATATCGTAAATAATTAAAATTCTATTCATTGTTGTTACTGTTGCCTCATGCACAAATAAATTAAGCAAACTCACCAACATCCATCATCCCTTAACCAGGCCACTCCAAACCCGTTATCAGCACGTATGTACGTAGCGAAGCACGCAATAATACACCTTCCGGTATTCTCTAGATAAGAATTAAAGGGTCGTTTGAAGTTAAGGTTAAAATTAAGGCTTACGAACCATTTTTATAAATTAATATTTTTTTATTAAAATTAAGACTTTAATAATTTAAAGTTCAAAATATTATTTATTTTTTTATAATAATTTAATTTAATAATAATATAAAATAATAAATATTAATTTTATCAAAAAAAATAATTTTAAAATAAATTATTCCTAATTTTGATCCCAGAACAAACGAACTCGAAAGCTTCCGCTCACAAACAGAAACCAGCGCCAACACCCCCATCTCACCGTCCATTTGGATGGTTCAGATCCATCCTCGTGACATTGGTCGATCCCCTTCGACAATCTGCAGCCAATCACAGTCCACCTCTGTCCACTATAAATACTCCCCATCCTTCATTTGTTTGGAAAACTCCGTGTTTGATCTCTCTTTTTGCGCTAACTCAACGATGCCGGAGGTCGGAGAGCCCATTCCCGTGGCAGTGCAGCCGGCGAAGGAGGAGAAACCTGCAAAGATTAGGAAAACAAGGGCTCCGAAGGAGAAGAAACCCAAGGCGGCCAAGCCGCCGTCCCCCTCCCACCCGCCTTACTTTGAGGTCAAACGAGGTTCCTTTTCTTTTTCTTCTCTTGTTTTTTCTTTTTTGTTTTGTTTCTGATATTTTCCAGAGAAATCGAGTATGATTTTTTGTGATTCGTGGTTTAGATGATCAAAGAAGCCATCTTGGCGCTGCATGACAAGACGGGGTCGAGTGCTTATGCCATAGCCAAATATATGGAGGAGAAGTACAAAGGGGAGCTGCCGGCAAACTACAAGAAGATGCTGGCGATTCAGTTGAGGAGCTTCGCGGCCAAGGGTAAGCTCGTGAAGGTGAAGGCATCGTTCAAGCTTGCCGAGTCCGAGAAGAAGGGGAAGAAGGATGTGAAGAAGGACAGTAAGGAAATAATGGAGGAGGAGAAGATGGAGCCTAAGAAGAAGATGAGGACCGTGTCTTCTGCACCAAAGAGTGAGAAAACGAAGAAGTTGAGGAAAAACAAGAAGGTGGCGCCTGTGAAGCCGAAGCAACCCAAGTCCATCAAGTCCCCTGCGGCCAAGAAGACCAAGAAATCGAAGAAGGCTTCTGTCTAGACCAATAATAACAGCTCTATGTTTAGGTTTCTAGTACGTAGACTCGTGCAAAGTTTAGGTTTTTGATGGTGTTCTTGATCTGAGTGTGAGAAACTGATGTATCATATATATTATATGACCTAACGAAGTATAAAGCTCTCTGTTTTGGGCCAGAATTCCCTTTTTTTTTTTTAAGTGCATGGATTGGCTGTGCTTACGAGATCATTGTGAAAGTAAGAAGAGAAGTAGGCAGTGGTTGCCTGGCTGGATTGGGATGGGAATTGTCACAGTTTGTGAAGTGCAAGGACGCGACTTTGGTCGCAACCGTGATGAAAGAAAATTGAGTTTTTTACGCATAAGTTTTGAAAGATAGTTAAATTATTTATAATTGATGGGAGAATCTCGATAAATATAATAAAATTTAAAAATAATTATTATAATTAAAACAAAAGTCTTAAATTTTAAGTTTCAAAAGAAAATTTTGTTTTCGATACTGACCGTGGATATATTGAGTTAAATAATAAAATAAATATTTTATCTCCTAATTTAATCATAGTTGGTTTTTTTGATCAGTTGAATCCAAACAACTTGAAATCTCATTGAAAATAAAGGAAAGGCTTATATTAAAACAGAAATTTAAAAATTAAAATTTTAAACAAAAAATTTACTTCTAAGTATATATTGAGTTAAAAAATAAACAAATATTTTACTTCCTAATTTAATCATAATTGTCTTTTTTTGGATCAATTAAATCCGAAAAACTTGAAATCTGATTGAAAATTTTAAAAAAATTATATATAATTATAAAAAAATGAGGAATTTAAACATAATTTAATTATTTTTCAGAGTTGTACGTATAAAAAACTTAAGAAAATTTAGCGGTTTAATCAGAGACCACCGCATGTTTTGTGGATTTTACATATTTACTATTTTTTATTTTTAAAAAAATCCATTAGGAAACTAAAGGATTTTTTTCACAAAAGTTTTTTAAAAAATTATAAAATAATAAATATATATGGTTTATAGAACATGTGATGGTTTTTTATTAGGTCGTTACATTTCATTTTGGTTAGGTTGCCGCCTGTTCCAGGCCCGAAATGGAGAGTGGTATTGTATAGACGGAAAGCAATGGGGTTGGTCTTGAATCCTGAGAATGGATTTTGTTGGCTATCCAATTTTGGATGGCCGCACATTGTTTTCATCGAATTTCTTTTGGTACATTTATGTTTTTTTTTTTTTTTTTTGGGAAAGCAAGTAGCACTATCAACTGAGATTTATAAAAAAAAAAAAAAACATGAGCAAGAGCAGTACTAAATTATAAATTGTCTTGCCTCTAACTAGGGGTGAGAAAATTTGAAAAATTATATCAGTTTTACAATTTTCAAAACTAGAATTTTTAAGCAAAAAATTATTTCTTTTATTATAAATTTACAGAAAATCACCTATTTTATCATTATTAATAAAAAATTATTCACCTTTTATTATAAATTTATAAAAAATCATGTAGATTAAGATATTTAAAAAATATTTTATTTTAATTTAATTTTATCAATGAAAATAATATAAAAAGACCAAATAGTTCATATTTAATTTTGCTTTAGACAACCAGTCAGATAAAATTCAAATTTAAAATTTTAATTTTATAATATCGGACAACCGATTTTTTATAAAAATTGAAATAAGATAAGTTATTTTTATATTATTTTAAAAATTATCCAAACTAAAATTAAATAAAATTAATTTGACCTTTTCATATTAATTTTAATTAATAAATTTGAATTAAAATATTTTTTTTTTAATATTTTAATTAAAATAAATTTAAAATTTATAGTATAAAATAAATAATTTTTTATTAATAGTGAGAAGCTAAGTGTTTTTTTACAAATCGCACATTAAATTTCAGTTTTCAAAAATCTTAAATCAAAATCGTATTCATTTAGTTTGAAAATTAAAATTTTAATTCCCATTCTAATTTGATTCTAAAGCAATTTTAAAATGAATATATTAATTTTTTTAAACTATTAATTTTGGAACTTATATTTTATGTTATAACACTTGAAAAATAAATATAATTTATAAAATAACATCTTTATGGCACTCGTCAAAATTACGATTCTAATAAAGATTAAAAAAAATAAAAATTAGATATATGAAATTAAGTCTAATATATGTTATATATACATATATGATGGAAAACTCAATTATTTGTCGCAATATGATTTTAGGTAGGGGAAGAGCATCTGTTTGTTTAATTGTGTTCCAACTAAGATTTTTAGTATCGCTTTGGAGATTAATTTCAGTACTGACCAAATTTGACATGTTTCGATCATTTTGAATATGTTTCGAACATAATAATATAATTAATGTATTCAACAAGTGTTTTGAGTAGAACTTTCTTCAAGAAAGTCAGCTTGCTTTCTTGATATTATTTTTCGACCCAATTCTTGAAGACATAATAGTCTTTAATGGTGTGCCTTGAGACTCTATAGTAAGAATAATAGTTAGGGTGATTTATTTTCTTAGGCTCATTTAATCTTTTGGATTCTAACAATTGGAGGCCAAACTTTAGTACATTTTGAAATATTTTGCGTACTCTTTCTCTTTTGAAAGAAGATTTCATTATGAGCCTTTATTGGAGATCATTGGATCATTCTCTATATCCTCCAAGTGCTAGTGGCTTTTGAGAATTAGCCTCGTTCATGGTAGGATTTGGAGATTTCTTTTATTTAATTGTTGTGAATGTAACCCTCATATTTTTGAAAGACTCTCCATATTTTACATTATTCTTTTTTAGTCTAACACCTTATGAACTAGATAAGATTAGTGGACTAATTCTTTCTAGCTTTTTTACTTGCATGATGAGGTCTTAGAAGGTATGGATAAAAGAGGTGTTTAGATAAGGTGTTATCCATTCTCCCCTTATATTGCCAAGGACTAAGTTTATTGTCTCAAATTGGCTTATGAGTTGCTCACACTTAATGCTGAAATTGTCGCATTTTGGTGTTGAGACAAGGTCTACAGTGGTTACTTTATCACTGACTACTCCGAACTTGATTCGAAAAGTCTCCTTTATTTGTATCTAAGTCTATAAGGATTCTGGTTGCGAACTAGCATATCACTAGCATGCTACCACTGTCAAGTTTGTTAAAAATTGGTAGAGTAATAGTAAGGGATTGTTACTTGAATCTCCACACAAAATCATAAAATGAGCTATATGTTGTTTAGGATCACCCAAGTTATTGAACTACTTGAAATTAGGCATTGTATAGATTTTGGGATATGATACTTGGTCATAATGACTAGGATTTGGTTTATCACATCATTTACCCCAATCATCTCATTTTCATATCTCAATTGTGTAGCCACCATTCGTTGTACCTGCTATTATATGTATGGTAGGAGTTTCATGTTGTAAGAGATACATGAAATTAAGAATTTGGTATTCTTTACTGGAGGACGTGCTTGTGAAGGGCCTATATTTTCATGGACCTCATTTACATAAGATGTACCTTATGTCGCCTCTGTTGCTTGAGATGGTTGTTGGGATTGTTTCAACTAATCGAGCTTCTGGCTTATTTGCAACATCATTTTCATCAACTCCATGATCTTTTTTTAAGCTTCATCATTTTCTTTACTTTACTGTCTCAGCTGTTCTTATAATGCTTCCATGATCACTTTGTTGTAGATGATGATATCTTGAAAGTTATTTTTATCCCAAATATTAAAATTATAGAGAGGATATTTACAAATTTTTCAAAAAATTTAGACTAAATTATAATTTTATAAAATTTAGAGAGTTTTTTACAAAAAAGACTTATCTATAAAATTTTAAGACTTTCAAGATTCTTTTTAAATAAAATTGGAACTTATTCATAAATAAAAAAAATTTGAAGGACTTTTTTGTAAGAGTAAAAATTCTAGGGGCTTTTTTGCAAAGAAAAAAAATTTAGAGGGGTTTATTTGTAAAATTTAGAGGGGTTTAGAGGTCTTTTGAGGGGCTCATTTGTAAATTCTAAATTTTACCAGATTAATTTATAATTTTAAGATTTTATTAGATTTTTGTGTAAAATTCTTGTCTCAAGGATCTATTTGTAAAAACAAGGGATCAGAGACCCATTTATGAGGATTTATTTAATTAAGGGACTTATTTATAAAATTTTTGTATTTTATAATTTTGGCCCAAGTTTAAATGAAATTTAGACCCAATTTTGATCCAAAAATCTAGCCCAATTAACCCATTTGGATTATACCTATCTCGAGTTCGAATTTTTAAGTGATTTGAGTTTAATTTTCGATCAAATGTAAATGTAATTTAAGTCTGATCGAGATTCACATTTGAAATATAATTTAATAACATAGAAATCTCATTTTTAATTATATTTTAATAATTTTAATTATGATAAAAATCATCTCAAAAAGCTATCTTTTAAAATATTCAAATCTGGGTGAAAATTTGATTCTATGCTAGTTTTAAAAATCCAAAAAAGAGTTGGGAGAGAACTCTAGTTTCTCTATGTAAACATTACTAATATTACTAATATGTATCATATATTGTTGTAGGAGAATTGGAACAGAAGCACAGTAGATCTAATACTAAGAGCCACAACTAAAGTTAGTTTAAGTTAGGTTCGAAGCCTCGGTGGTTTCAGTATTTTGGGGATCCTTCTGTGTTGAAGGGGTATAAACGTATTGTATTTTATGAAATATTTTGTTTTGTAATAATAAAAGCTTATGTATGATTTTATTCTTTGCACTGCAATGCTATAATAGGGTAAAATCCAGTTTACTCAAAAAAAAAAAAAAAGTTAATAATAACAAGTAAACACCTTGACACACCATTCTCTGCTTTACTTGTTGACACACTTTAATCCAGTTAGGACTAAGAAAAATAATAAACAATATTTTCATCATTTTGCGTTTAGACTGTTTTGATTAGGAATTGCAACATAGCGTATCAAGTTATAATAAATGTTGGATTTTATGCGTCAGCTCTCACATTCTTTGGCACTTGGGTCGCGAACCAGGCTAAAAAAAAGAATTTGGTTCCAAAGAAAATAGGCCATAAGTCCTACTCTACTCCACAAATTTTTATTAAAAAAATAATTTTGAGAGATTTTGCACATAAACCCCTGCGGATATGTCTATACGCAGTTTTCGTCCTGATTTGAAAAGGTTTATGCTCAAAATCTCTCAAAAATATTTCAAAAACACATGTGAGCCTACTGGGATAAATTGGGCCGCCAAATTATTATTTCGGCCGGGCTCGCGACGAGAATCGCGCCCCCACATTGTCATAGACTTACATACATACACGAGGGCAGCGGTTGAACGTAGGCCTTGTGATGAGGTTTGAAAGAGAAAACTAGCTTGCCACATGGCGAGTTGGCTGTTGCACATGTTCCTTCGAAAATGGTACTCTTAACTTATACGGCAACACATTTTTTTGAGTGCGGTTTACTTTTTATTTGATTCCTCGTTGCAGCACAAGGTCAAAGTATATTACATTCAGCCAACGACGACAACTCGATCCGAGCCGTTGACATTTGGATCAAATTTGAGACAAAATGGTTCCTTCATCTTAAGCTTTTATGGTGTGGATTTGGATCAACCAAAGATTGACTCGATACAATCAGAAACAAATCAATTATTTCTATCATAAGCCGCTCATGCAACATTTTAACCAACCATACTTTTATTGAAGAAATTGTCATCCCTCTCAAACACAATAGACCCTTCATTCAGAGTGAATGTTTAAACATCAACATCAATATCATTCTTGATATTATCGTAGAACTACGATAGTGGAGAACCGAGTGACCTATTATCAACTGACAGAGCCGCATGTGAGACCATTCGCAACTACATCATACTTTCATATACCTCGAGCAAGGACATCAAAAGCATCAGCAGTCCTATAACAGAAGAACAATCCACCCCATCTTTCCCTTGACCTTTACAAAAGGCCACTGAGTAGCCGCAAAAATGTACTTCATCACCTAAACAGTAAACTAACACACACTATATATCTCAAGTTCTTGACCATTAACAGGAAAGTTACATCAGCAGACACACACAACATGGAGAGCCATGGCCCCTCTCGCTGCCGCGAGCAGGCCAAGCCAACTCATTCGGCGAGGACGATCCATGTGACCATCCAATCATGGCAAAGCTCATTCATATGCCTTCAAGAGCCAGTTACTATTCGAAGTGGACTGCACACGGCTACCAACTTGACCCTCCTCTTCGTTCTCTGGTTAACCAGCAATTCTCATCGAGCTGTAAATGTCTTTTCAGGAGCTAGAAGAGCTAAACGAGCCAAAAAGAACACTTTTGAAAGCTGCCATCATAAGGAGAGAAGCTTGTGCGTCACAGAACAGAAGACAGGAGTAGATATGAAGTATAAGCTATGAGGTATAAGCCATTCACTTGGCTCACCAACTCGAAAATCCGTCTTAGAATAGTAAGCGCCTAACCAACTTTCTAGTCACTCTAGATAGATTTATAGGTAATTTTAGGGCTTTCTTTTTTTGTATTTTAAGCGCCATACGCTATGCTTTTTCATCGTTCATTGATTGCTATTCTTTGTTTTTTTCCCTTTGCTGTGGCTTTTGGACTCTGTGCCTCAAAAACGGGTTCTCATTATGACCTAGCGGGTTCGGGTCGGGTCCGGACACCGCCCGGGGAACGTGGGAGAGACGCGTAGGCGTGAGGTTTCTGTGGGGGGTGGGGCCCTGGAATGTATTATGCGGTGGCCATGATTGGTCTAGCGGGACCCGAGGTCGACATCCGACGTAGGCGACCATCCACGTCACGCGCTCGCCGCCCCATTCCCATCCAGAGAAATCGAGGGTTGACCTATGTTTTCGATTGTTACCGCCGGGGTGCCTCAGAGGAGATAAGTTAGATGCGACAAAAAATTGACACTAGCAGAATATTTATAAACAAAATTTCTAAAAGATAAATTGCATATATCTCCTCGGAAACAGCCGAAATTACATAAGTCTCCTCGTGAGTTTAAAAAAAATTCATTTAATTTTTTTAATCGATCATTAGTATAAACATACAATTATTGTCCATTTTGGTCTCCGCTTCTATTTAACTTTTAAAATATTATAAAAAAAAATCACTTTTCTTATTATAAATTTATAAAAAATTACATATCTTTTTATATTAGTAAGGTTTTATCCAAACGTCTATCATCGTCTCTTCATCAATGACATTATGTAAAATCTCATTAATCAAATTTAAAATAATTAAATTTAATACCTTCTAATTTATCTCTTCCCAATCTTTATCGCTTATCTTAGTCGGTTTTTTTTCTTTACTCTATAATGTCTTTTGCAGAACTTGACAAATAAGTACCGTCTTCATCTTTTTCTATTATAAAGTAAAGTTTATCTTACTATCAAACTCCTCCATCTCGAATAAGGACTTTGTCATTTTAGTTATTTACTCCTAAATTTTGATACTAATTGTTGGGATCTGTCACGAAATATTCACGAGTCACCTTATTCTCAAATAACACAAGAAATGAAAAGTAATACAATATAAAAGAAAATAATAAGAAGAGACATAACGATATACGTGATTCACCTAAAATCGAGTTACGTTTACGGGGAAGCAAGAGATCTACTATTAAAAATACTTTACAAGAGTTTATTATAAAGACTGTCCTCTTTTTTACCCAACTAAACTTTTTCACCAAAACTCGGCAATGTCTCCACTTTTAGAAAGAATCTCCAAAAAAAACACCATGAGAAATCAACATGATAGACTACCGAGAAGTACTAGAAAAACCCATACACAAGAGCTGACACACACACTTTTTTCTCTTTCTATTTTTTCTATTCCTCTCTCTCTATTTTTCTCTAGTTCAACAATACTATGTTACACCTAAACCCTATATATTATTAGAATATTTATAAATCCTTTATTGAGTCTGAGTATTACGTTAATTATAATTCTTAATATTACATAATAAGTATTTAAAAATAATTATAAATTTGAATCTAATTTTTTATTTTTATTTTAATTTAAATTTTAATCCAAATTTAAGCCACCAAAAAAACAACTTTGATTGACTTTCTCGGTATTTTTCATGCACGATAACTGCATTAAGCTCGAGTTCCTCTTCAATGGCAATAAGAACTTCGAGTTCTATAGGCCGCTCACCTCTTTCGACTAGAACAAGGCCGAGCCCCACCGTGTTGGCACCTCTTCCATCGACACTGCCTACACCTGGGGAGTCGAACGCGAGGCCATTAACAACCAACTATATTTCATTTGACCGAGGGGTCATTTGGACATTTCGACGTAAGTTCAAATAATATGAAAAATAAAATATTAAGAAAATATTTGTTTACCTTACGGTAGATTTATTTACCACTATATCAGTAGTTCAGAAGGTGTGTACAAATTTTAAATTTTAAAAAAAATATATATAGTTTGAATTTCCAAGGACGTCTATGCAATTTACCCATTTCCTAATAAATTTCTATTGAAAATCAATAGACTTTGAATTTACTGTGGCAAATGATTAGTAGTAGCGAGTCAATCAATTACTAGCTTTCGTTTTCTGGTAGTTAGAACTAATAAGTAGCCAAATCACTGGCTTAATTCGAGAAAATTATAGTGCGCAATCTCTCTCAATCGGAGCTGACACGCGAATGGCATGATAGAGGCGGTTACAGTTAAAAGATAACCATAAACAGGACATGCGATAGCTGATAATTAGAGCGCCATTATGCTGTTTTATTAATTTATTTACGTTTGAAGTTTTCCTAATGATGTTTATCATTGCTGTTTTGCTACCATGTCGTCTCCTGCTTCACCATGCTGTCTATTCACTACAGATGGCCCAAGCAATGCGCAGCCAATGCCTAAAGCAAAGTAGTCAAAACAATCAGATGATGTTGATAAGATTTTATTTAGATTAATATCATCTCATTCTTATTTTTAATTGGCTTAATTTTTTTGTAAAAAAAAATAAGCATATTTTAATAAAAAGTAGGCCGCTTAGGATCGAGTAAAAGACCTCTGAAACATCGAAGAATCTCCACTATTTTTTAAAAAAAAAATTGTAGAAAATAGATTTAATTTTATATATAAAAAAAAATTCACTTCCCGTGAGACCGAGCTCGCCAAAATTGCTGTTGCTATGTCATCATGGGAGTTCATCTACATCTTGTGGCGAATAATGCTGGTGGCGCAATGGCGGGGATGATGGCGACGGTGGATCCGCAAGTAGCAATGGCAGTAGATCCGACCATGATACGCTTCAAGTCAAACGCACGAGTTATTTCGTAAATATTGTTTTTGAGAAATATGATTACCAAATCTGTCAGGTCAAACACTGCTACCGGACGCTTGAGTTTGTCATTGTTTTAACAAAATCAGGTTCATTACTGAATCAAACCCTCGAGATGCAAGCGGACATATGCTGCTGCTGCTCCTAGCCTCCTGCTGCTCCTGCTGTATTGCTCCTGCTGCTGCTGCTTCTAATCTCCTGTTGTGTGTCTGTGTTGCTCCTGCTGCTGCCTGCTCTTGCAAATATAACAATTATGTACATTATACTTCAAGTGCTGCTGCTGCTGCTGCTGCTCCTAACCTGCTGCTGTGTTGCTCCTGCTGTGTTGTTGTTGTATATCTTGTACTAAATTTTTTTTTCCTCCTTAATCCCTTATGTAAATGACCAGATTCAAATCCTGTTAATTTCGGTTTTGCAATTCGGTTATAACCGAACCGAACCGAAATATTTCGGTTCGGTTCGGTTCGGTTCTATTACTGTTCGGTTCGGTTCGGTTCGGTTTTAACCGAATGCACACCCCTATGCACGCCCACCAAACCTGTATTTTGTTTTGGCAAATAGAAAAAAGAAAAAGCCTTTCGCTCTCAGGCAAGGATTACATGTTTCCCACTCTAAAAGAAATAAACATTTTTTTTTAAAAAAAATTTGCATTCAATTAAATATGCATTTTGTGTTTATTGTGCAAAACCATGTGTGTCATCAAAAATTATATAAAATAATTTATTTTTGATAAAAATCGGGAAATTTTCTCAATAATGCACGGATAATTTTTCAGATTTTTGAAAAATCCAATTGGACTTTTAAAATATTTGTCCATTAGATAAATTACTTTTTTTTGTTTTGATCATGGCAATATTGTAATAATATTATAATAATGAAATTTTTTTTATTGTTTTAGTCATATGAATAAAATTATAGAAAATATATATTATGATCAAAACTAATTATATAAATAAAAATATTATTTTAATATTATTTAATTTTTAGATATATATTAATGCTAAAGTATTGGAACAACAATTCAAGTATTATATATTAGTGTTACACTCACTAGTGTGTATTATTAGTTCAAACTGAATAAAACTAATCTAATCTAAATCGAATAATCAATTCGATTCAATTTATTCGATTTTAGGTTTGGCTCAATTTTTAAAATAAAAAATTTTAATGTTCGATTTTGGTTTCAGTTTTTAATTTTGAAAAACTATAAAAACCGAACCGAACCGAACCGAATTACATGTATATATATATATATATATATAATATTAGTTTTGGTTTTAGTTTTTTATTTCAATTTGAATATGATTGAATTTAAATAAAAAAATTAAAATTGATTTAAAATTTTGGTCTTCAATTTAAACCGAATCGAATCGAAATATTTCGGTTCAGTTTTAATTCGATTTTTGTAGCATTTCAATCCGGTTCGATTTTTAAATATTTAAAATCAAAATTTTTAATTTGATTTATTCGATTTGATTCCATTTAATTTTGGACAAAATATATAGTCCTAATTACACTACCCAACAGTCCGAAACAATGTGCAACAGTGGCCCTAATACTTGACCCACAGTGAAGTAGGATCCCTTACATGAAAAAGTCATTAATGTCATACATTGCTGTAGGTTTTGAGGGATATGGAAAATTCTCAAGAGGATTAGGAATTTTCCTAAAACTTTTATCTATCAGTTTTTAGCAAATAACTATTTGCTAGACTTGACAAAATACAAATTACCTGTTAATCCGATTCGAATTTGACCTAAATTAAATGAGTTTAAGGTTTGTTATAATCAAGTTTGGATTGTAGTTGATCCGGTTATAACCCAAAAAGAAGTTGTATCATAATTGAGTTAACTGTATAATCCTTTATGATCTGATTCTTAATTGACCTCTTTATTTAGTCGGATCATAAATGAGTTTAGATCTAGTCAATTGGGGTCATTACAAATTAACCTAATTAAAGTTACTTAAGATTTTTTAAAAAATATTTTTAGTACAAATTTTTTTTTTTTTTGTACACTAAGTATTTTATTATTATAATTAATTTTTAATAATATTATTATTTTAGCTATTTGAAATATGTTAAAAATGCTAGTGTTAGTTAACCAGCTAGGGTCAATTTAAGTCGATTGTGATTAATTCGGGTTGGGTCTATTTGAGTCAATTCCGATCAATTTGAGCCAAATCAAAACTATGACTTGTTTAATTAATTAGGTCAATTCAAATTGGATTTGATAACTCATTTAAAAATCAAATTGGGCCAGGCTTAAATTTAGAAATTTGACCTATCTAATAAATAGGTCGAGTTTGAATTAATCCATTTAGTATGATATTATGAGTTTGATCCAATCCAAATCTATCCATGAGCCAGAATTGTCAAGTCTATCATGTCAATCGTTCTACTCTATTATGAGTTTACCAGAAATCATCCACCTTATTAGTATTATAAAAAAATATTCATCTTATGATATAAATTTACAAAAAATCATTTTAAAAATTTATTAAAATATTTAAAAAATATTTTATTTTGATTCAAATTTATTAATTAAATTAATATAAAAAAAATTATCCTCAATTTGATTTTTAATAAGAAATTGAACCGATATTTAAACAAACAGTACGAACAAGTATAAAACATTGCTATCTTTCTCTCTCATAACTCAAAGGCGTCTTGTTTGCCTCGTGACTTAAACCTTTTTTCAACCCTTATATTTGCCTCCCATCAAGCGAATAGTCTCTAATTACAATTTTCTATTAAAAATCGATTTAATTTTTTTTTATTAAAAATCAAGAATAATTTAATTTTTTATATTAATTTTATCTATAAAATGGAATTAAAATAAAAATATTTTCGAATATTTTAATTAAAAATTTAAGAGACAGTAATTATTTTTTTTTGTAAATTTGAAGTATAAAAGAAGTGATTTTTTATTAATGCTGATGAGGTATGTTTTTCTTGCAAATTAATAATAAAGCATGTGTTTAATTATGTATGGATTTTTTGATTCCGTTTGAAGTGGATGAAGATTTCCACAGTGAAGACACAAGTTGACATCTTGTTTTCGTTCAAGGCCAATTTAACAGAAACAATTTTTATTTCAAACATATATAGGAGAAAGTTGTATTTGTTTTTCATGCACGCGAAGTACGCGATTGTCTACGACAGACCTGTATAGTACCCGTGTGCCATGCTAGCTGGCCTCACGGGTCGCTCTACGCTTTAGCTCGAACATTCTTGTCTGACTGTCCAGTAATCATGCTCGTGTGCTAAACCACTAGCTACCCACTTTATGTCCTTCAAATCAGTATGTATCGAATAGTATGGAAAACATCGAATCAGGCACGCATTTCCACTGTAGACTTCACAGAGTCTCGATTCGTCCGCTCAAATAACTCAGCCGTCGGGTTTCATTCTCCCCGTAATAAAGACTCCATGTACAAAACACAGTGCGATACCATTTAGCTAAAACCAAAATCAAAGATTAAAATTAAAATTAATACATTATTTTTATAAAATAATTTTTTTTATTAAAATTAATTTTATAGTAATTTTTTTTTATAAAAAAATTGATTTTTATTTTGATTTCAAACTAAATCGGAGCCTATATATTTAAATCAGGAAAAAAAAAAAATCGATAGTCTATTTTCAGCTATATACTTTCACCAAAAAAACCATGTAGGCCAGTAATGATCGAATTAGTACACTCAATGACCGATGTGGGGTGGCATGTCAAGGAATATTGAAGTGGGGCAGCATGATCATGCTTAAACCCAGGCCCGAGTGCTCGCAGCTCTTCACGTTTCCCAACAAAATAAGCCATCATCGTCACCCAATTATCTCCGCCTTGATGTCCTAAGCTCATCTCGAGGTAGATCCCGCTGCCTCCTCGAAACCCTTGCATTACAAGATATATATGCTTCTAAAATGTTTTGTGAACTTTGCGAAGCATTATAGATAGAAAATTCGGAAAGAATGGCAACAAAAAAAAAGAAAGAAAGGAAGGGAGTGGGGCAATGGAGGAAGGTGAGAGAGTGACGTCACACAGTGGGGAGGGCGGGGAGAGTAGAGGGCAATGCCCTTCATTCCATCAGCCCACGCGCAATCGAAAGACTCCTCCCTTTTTTATACCCTCTACCTCTCCCTTTCCCCTTCTTTCTCTTCAACCAGGAACACCTTCTCCTCCTCCTCCTCCTCCTCTTCCTCCAAAGCTGTTCATAGGAGAAAAGAAGCTTGTTAGTTTGTCCTTGAAGGTGAGTTATGGTTTGATGGATCGATTCCTTCACCATCTTGTTCTTGGTTGCTTGGACATCTTCATCTTCTGCTGCAGGAGATCTAGCTTCCTTGCCATCTACTTCTGCGCAAGAACTAGGGTTTGTTTTCGGACGTTCTCGTCATGGTTTCTCCTAGGACGTATAGATAGTGTAGGAGCACTTGGTAGGCTTGGTTTTTGACGATCAGTGGTTGAGGCATTAGGGCATCTTGACGCTATTTTTTTTCTTGGTTTTAGGGTATATGGATATGACATCTTCATGGCAATAATAGATCTCCTTGTGTGGATTGTTTTGGCATTGGGATGTCAATGTTTGAAATATTATCCTATACAAGTAAAAGATCTTCCCTCTAGCTATCTCAGAGTACCAACTTGACAAAAGATCCAAGTATGTGAAATTTAGTTTAGTTCCTCATCGTGTCGGATTTTAACATTTAAACGTCACGAATGAAGAGTTTCACCATTTTAACTTCAGCAGTTAATGAGAACCTTCAAAGAAACATATATATTTTAACTGAGATTTATTTTATGTTCTTCTTATGCAATAGGTCGGTTATCGAAGAAACATATCCATTTTTTCGAAGGCAACGAAAATATATTTTCTGATGCTTCCCTAATTTTTTTTGGTGTGTTTTAATTTCATTTCTAACATTATTTTTATGCACTTAATGGTTGTTGTACACTGAAATCTCTAATTGTGATTCCGTTACGTCTTTCCATCTTATAAGTAACACTTTCAGCTGTTTTCTCTCTTGTTCCAACTTCCTCTCTATCTCAATGCACCTTCTTCTTTCCGCTCCGATTTTCATCTTTTGCTGAAAGCATTGCCATATTAGATACTGACAAGAAACAGCAACCAGGAAGCAGGCTAGGAATGTGTGCGTGCCATTGAAATCCGAGACAAAGGGTCGACAAGGCAGTCAGGGGTAGTCCGGTGCTTAGCCTTTTGTTCGCTTGGGCAGGCCTGATCCAAGCATACATTCTCCTCCATTCTTTTTGCTCCCCACCCCCAGCCCCACATCCTCTCCGAGAATAGAAGCGCGTGCTGTCTCTGGTTGCCCACGTCATCCACTTTTCCCATGCTCGTGGGCGGCTTCTAGCTCTCATCATCCATCTTTGTTGTAGCTCCTCTCTCTCCTATAAGTACACTCTTTAATCTAGTGATCCTCTTATTACTGTGTCTTTCTCTTTTTTATACTTGTTAGCGTTGCATGAGAAAATGCTTCACAAGGTCAAGTGCAAATTAGTGCCTCATAATCCTAATGCAAACCAAAACAAGAAGAATATCTAACCTAGATTTATCTCAGTGAAAATCGAGGATGTTTTTATTTTATCACAACATGTTTACTATTTAATATTTTTTTTGCCTTTCTTGATTTTTTTACTCCCTGATCTGTCTAGTGTTAAAATTTTGCAGCATTTGTTTTTGGATTGTAGTTATTGCATCTAGGCACGACCTCATTTCTTGATTTGGCCTTCGTGAAGATAGTCTTGTAGATTTGTATACTGTTCGCTGATTATGGGTACTTGTCTTCATTATTAACTAATGACTCTCTCCTGAAAATAGCAACTTTTTACTTCAGAAAGTTGATGTTGCTCAAGCAAATGTTTGTCAGACATTAGCCATGTGATTCTTCATTTACTCTAGTGGCAACTTCAGGCATGGTTTCATCAATACAAAGGAAATGCAACTTACCCTTATCTTTAACAATGGTCCCAGATGTTAATGACTAATGAGCTAAGGTTAACAAACACAGAAGGCAGCAGCTCACTGTCTTCGATAGCCACAGCTATCATTTCTAGTTGACAAGTAGAGCACATGTTCATAAAGAATCATTTGCAGCATTTCATTGTGGAGACAAAATGATTAGCATGACTGCACTTTGTCGTTCGTTCTTCTTCAGACCTGCACCAGAAACTGAATACTTTGGGGCACTTACTCCCAACTTCGCTTTGATTTTGATCGAACACTGAAACCCAAGTTAGAACTGTTCTCATCTATGTCCCTAGAACTTTCCAAAAATAGTTCGTTTATATCAGCATCCGTGTGCATGCTCTTGCTTGGATGTTTTTGCTTCACAAATCAAATACTATGGTGGGTGGGAACCTGGTTGCAGGTGATGGATTCCAAGGAGTCTTGTGTTCCTCCTGGATTTAGATTCCACCCTACTGACGAGGAGCTCGTTGGCTATTACCTCAAGAAGAAGGTGGCTTCTCAGAAGATAGACCTTGACGTCATCAGAGACATCGATCTCTACCGAATCGAGCCATGGGATCTCCTAGGTTGTCCAGCTTTTCTTTATTTAATTACAAGCTTTTAACAAGCTTGGGTTGTTTATATTGCTTAAAATTCTCAAGTTGATGAGGTCTTCTTTTTCTTCTTCGTGAAGAGCGGTGTCGGATAGGGTACGAAGAGCAGAGCGAATGGTATTTTTTTAGTCACAAGGACAAGAAGTATCCGACAGGAACGAGGACAAACAGGGCGACGATGGCTGGGTTTTGGAAGGCGACTGGGCGAGACAAGGCCGTGCACGATAAGAACCGGCTCATCGGCATGAGGAAGACCCTTGTCTTCTACAAGGGGAGGGCACCAAATGGGCAGAAGACTGATTGGATCATGCATGAGTACAGGCTTGAGTCCGATGAGAATGGACCACCGCAGGTAATTAAGCAACCCAATCAGATTCCTCTCCATTTATGTGTCACTGTGCACTTCTTTTACATTAATCCTGTCAAGATTTCTAAATGAGTGCTACTAAATGGTTTGAAAACCAATTAAAAATGTCATTTAGTTTTTCTCTTAGAGACTGTCTCCTATTTTATTGAGGTCTGTGGCAAAAGATTCGTTTCATTAGTTTCTCGTCCATTTGGATATACGAATATGCCTTTTGAACTGTTTTTACATACCAATTAGAATTGGTCAACACCACCCAAAGTCTTAAGCTAGCTTAGTTTTAGAGACTTCCTTATAATGTCAAGAAGGAAAGAAGAGGAAAGGCATTAGTTGGAATTATTTTGACCTAGGTCTAGATGAATGTAATCTAAAAGGATAGATGAGGAGATTAACCCTAAAGTGAAGAAAGGAAAGGAAACTGATTGGGTTGATAAAGAAGAGAGGAAACCTCGCGGACATAAGAAATCACTCTTTTTTTTTGTCGAATTTTGTTAAAATTCAATTAGGTTTCATAAGATATCAAGGCGCCAGAAAGTGGAAGTTCTGACTCAAATTTGTTAATTACTGATTACTATTTTCAAGGAATCTCGATACGATAGCTATATTTTTGCGGGGTTAGAAATATGATACGAAAGTTGGCACTCAATCTAAAAGGATATCGAGAGGCTGCGAGATGGTACATGATGTAGCTAATTCAATTTGGAAGAATACTGTGAAGAACTCTTAACAAAACTATCACAGCATGATCTAATCTCTTTGCTCCAAGCTTTCAGGATTTTTGTCTGTATCTCTTTTAAACCTAATTTTATGATGGCTAAATCCTCAGCATGCACGCTAATTCGTTTGAAGCACGTATTTGTAGCAAATAATTCGCTGCTTATGGGCATATAGTAATATCAAATGGTTTACTAAACGCAAATATATAGATTAATAGAAATGACATGCGAATGCACAATATCTTACTATGTTAAAAATCCACCATTTGTCTTCTCTCCGGTTCTCTTCTTTTGATAAAGTTCTAAAACGCCTGTTTCAACCCTTCACTCATGCTTCATTTTTAATTTGCAGAATTTAATCATGCAACACTTCTCATTCTTCCATCTTTGACTTCCACAACTTGTATGGCCTGACAAGGCTTTGGCCTATCCCTCTTCTCTCAAACTACAAACAGGAAAACTTTCATTTGCTAGTTTATGGATAAGATTTAACATTGCAGGAGGAAGGATGGGTGGTTTGCCGAGCATTCAAGAAGAGAACCAACATCCAACCCAGAAGCATCGCCGACGTCTGGGACTCCGGCTACTGCTATGACGACCCAAGCAGGGTGAGCTCCGTCGTCGATCCACTCGAATACCTTCAGAGGCAGCCAAAAAGCTTGATTTGTAAGCAGGAGACTGAGATCGACAATCTGAATCTCTTGCATTCCGGCCACTTTGTCGAGTTGCCGCAGCTTGAGAGTCCGAACATGCCACTAGCGAAGCATCCGAGCTCACTGTCCATTGCTTCTGAGAACGACGACGATGAGCAAACGAGAGCGAGCAATGTCATGGAGAAGGTGACGGATTGGAGAGCGCTGGATAAGTTTGTTGCTTCTCAGCTGAGCCATGAGGATATATATGATCCCGAACAGAGCTTGGGGTTCGGCGGAGATAAGAGCTCGGAGATGGCGTTGTTTCTGCTTGAGAATGGAATGGAGGAAGGGAGCAAGTTGAATGAGTTCTTGAGCTCTAGCTCTGATGGTGATCTGGGGATCTGCATTTTTGAGAAGTGAAGTGAAGTGTGATGGTGGTGGTGCAAGTGAAGGTGATGGTTGGGATCTGCATTTGTTGTAACTGGAGTTTAGGAAGTAGTCGTTTCGAGTACGTGCTTACCTTCTGCTGTTTTCTCTTTGCGTGGCACAAATTACAGAAGTATATCTTGTTTATCTTTTCAAGAAGAAGAAGAAGAGGAACTTTGGTTTGTTTTTTGTTTTTTTATTTTTATTTTTCTCTATTGTCCTTTTCATAATAGCAACCTTATGAGGGGGCAAATAAATATCACACTTAACCTTCTAACATTAGATTTTACTTAAAAATGAGAACCAAAATTATGACACTTTTGAGACGATCATCGTGAATATTCTGACCAACATTTTCTATGCAAATTCTTACAATTTTCAGATAATTTATGTAAGATCGTCACTAAAGTATATAGTGAAAATAGAAAAAAGAAACGGCATATCTATCTTAAATTTGTGAATGACTGGGACAAGAGAGTTCTTCCACGTTATAGAGCGGGGATGGCATGAATGGGCTTTTGAAGAGGCAAAATGGGAAATTTTTCGAGGCCCAAACTTTGGACCGGGCTATTTCTGAGACGAACAGGTCGGTAGAAGAATTGGCCTAAGCCTAATGAAAGGTCAAGACAGGCCCAGTTCTCTGGTCTGTCACCTGGCTGTCTTCTTGCTCTATGGCGGGTGACGATCGCCGCGGCTACGGTTGGGCGGTCGCCGCCGGCCTCAACGCCGCCCTGGCTGCCATTTCCGCCAAGTTCTTCTCGTTTCAGGTATTTCCTTCCTATTTCGGTCTGTCGTCCTAATTTCCCATCTAGATCTCCTGATTTCAAATGTTTTCCGACTTGATTTGCTTCAGGATTTGCTTCTATGTTCGTTTTTGCCTGATCAATGGCGATTTTATGTATCAATTTATTGCCTTTTGATTCAAGATTCCGGGATGATTTCTCTTTTGCAGTTTCTGAAATATGGATTTGTTGTGCTTTTCAACGTGACGATGTGGGGATGTTATGTGAACAGTCTAAAAGCCCTTTCATCTCTCGAAGCTACAGTCACAAACTTTGCTACCAACTTCCTCTCCTCAGGCGTGGCAGGGTACATTCTGTTTGAGGAGCCCCTGCCTTCTCGGGTAATTTATGTTCTTTTGTAATAGTTCGGCTTACTTCAAGTTTAAATCACTTTAATGTACATAATAGTTGTCTGTCTGAGCTTCTGTTGAGGAAATTGGAGATTAAAATATTCAATCATGTGTGTATATCTTCCATTATCTATATTTGACCTAGCAAATTGGGGGATAGTTATTTTAGTGGATGATGGTGATTTGAAGCTCAATAAGGCTGCACTAAGCAATGAAACTTGACAGATGAGCCTGCTGGGTAGAATAGGATTTTTCTTGGCACTTGTAGGTAAAAGATCTGGTTAGTTAGATTTTCCTCATGCTGTATGTTTTGTGAATGATATTGATGGGGAATAGGCACCAACATATGCTACTAATTGTTACTGATATGTATATAAAGGAGCGTAGCTCAAAACAATTAGTCAAAAAGCAGGTTACCATTCATGAGAGGTTGAACTTCTTCCAAAAGAAGAGTCCCAACACTCACTAGATCCCTGCTGTGCAGCTTTCTCGGCTAGGATTTTAATTGGTAATGTTATTAGAATATACAAAGCTGTCTCTATCATTTTGTTAGTGGATATCTTGCTTTTTTAGCTAATCTATGTGACTATGAATTGTATGCTAGAATTATTTTCTGTAGTCCAAAATTGCATTAGATTTATTACGCTTTTGCTTTTTGGTCCATGTAATGAAATTGGCAAGAAAAGATTAGAATCCGAGGTCATGTTATCAGAGGAGCTTAACCTAAAGTACCCAGCACTCAAAAAACTATTGGAGGCGGTTTTCTTATCAAGTGCCGTCACATCTCCATATCAGCCTCCTGCTGATATATCGATGGGGCCTCCTAGTTATCCACCAGCAGAATCCTCACACAGGCAGGAGCCAATATTTAGGGTTCCTGAGAGAACCATATTTAAGAGGGCCGTAAATAATCAGATGTGGACACTGCCCTCGGCCCAGCAAAACGGAAGAGCTCTCTTCGTCATCCCTGAGCAGTTGGGAATGTTCGATGACGCTTTCTCCAGATGGGAATCAATAACCAGGAACCACGTGGCAAGCATGACCTTCACAGACGTGAGAGATAAGCTGGATTATATTGAAAACTTGCTAGGAGAGGTGGAGAAGCTTACATGGGTCCAATGGCGCATGCAATACAGCGCCGAGTACCAGGGCCTGATAACAACGGGGGAAGGCCGAGAGGAGACGCAAAATATACTGTCCCAAATGCGGCATGTGTTTACACTAGAAGACCCTACTACCGGATCTACGGCCATTCAGGATGAGGCATACCGGGACCTCGAGCGCCTATCGTGCGACAATGTCAAGAACATTGTCAAATATATGAATGATTACTTAAGACTCTCAGCCAAATCAGGAAGGTTATACACGGGAGCAGAGCTGTCTGAGAAGTTCTGGCTGAAGATGCCTGCGGACCTGGGAAGACGCATAACGGAGGCATTTGATCAGAAGTATTCAGGCGTACAGGTAGGAGTACTACCGCGCATCCTCTTTGCACATAAGTATCTGGAAGCGGAATGTAAGGAAGCCGCATTCCGGAGGTCATTAAAGGACCTCTCGTTCTGCAGCCAAATCCCGATACCAGGCTACTATCAGAAGGAGAAGAGGTATGGATTAAGAAAGTCTAGAACTTATCGAGGAAAACCCCATGAAACACATGTGAAGGTTGAAAAGCGGAAACACCTGCTGAGGAATAGGAAATGCAGGTGCTTCTTTTGTGGCCAAGAAGGGCACTTCGCCAGGGAGTGCCCTAATGAGAAGAAGAATGTAAGAAGGATGGCTGTTCTTGAACAGATATCAATAACAGAAGATTACGACGTCCTGTCAGTTCATGAAGGAGAAGCTGGAAGCGACGCCATTTTTAGCGTCTCGGAGAATGAAGATGAAGGGGTAGAGCAAGCACTCAAGGCAATGCTTCCCACCACAAGGGAAACTATATTCATGTTAGGAGAACTCGAAGGCAGCTACAGGCCACTCATAAAGCTACCAGAGGAGCAGATGAACTGCCTGCATCAATGGGAGCACAACGGGTTCATACCAGCACAATATGAAAGCTATTCGTGCTGCAAAAGGAGGACGATGCAGAGAGCACGAATCCACTGCCCGAACTGCAAAGTTTCGGTATGCAATCTCTGTGGCCCCTTTTATTTTAAGAAGCAGGTCCCAGTCGTACCAGCAGTACCAGCACAACTCTCTTCACATCAGTTGCTTCAGGAGCAACAATACTATATATCCTGGTGCAATGGTGAAATAGAACGGCTGAAGGTCGAAGTTGAGTTCTATAAGAAAAGGGTCCAGGAGTTGGAGATGGAGAAGGAACTCCGACAGGACCAAGAAAGGATAGAAGAAGCAGACAGGCGCCGGCTTCAAGCAAAAGGAAAGGAAGTGGCCACCTCTGAAGGCGCAAACGTATTAATCCAGGAGAGCATCCATAAAATTTCTACAGCAAGCAGGGAGGAAAGACAGCAGCATCCAAACCAGAGGATCGTTAAGAATATGCTGTATAACATGCAGGTAGAACTCGAGATCCCTGGACTTAAAAAAATTTCAGGTTAGAGCAATCCTGGATACAGGAGCCACTACCTGCTGTGTGGACGAATCCTCAATTCCCCCGGAGGCCACCGAGTGCAATAGCTTCGTTGTCCACTTCAGTGGCATCAATTCGAAGCAGACGGCAAACCGGAAACTCAGGCAGGGACGCATGTACATTGGGGAAAACGTCTTCCGTATTCCCTACGCATACAGCTTCCGGATGGAACTCGGCGACGGAATTCAGATGATTGTCGGGTGTAATTTCATCCGAGCTATGCAGGGAGGAGTAAGGATTGAGGGAAGTATTGTTACTTTTTATAAAAACATTACAATTATCAACACCACCCCAGCTGTAGCTGTTACAGCGACATTGGAAGAACTCGACCTCGAGGAGGACGAGTATATCAGTATCCAAGAAGCCGTCTACTAAACAGGGAGGAGAGCAGAAGAACCTTCCTAATGAAGTTCGAGTCACTAATGCAGCGTCTCAAGGACGCAGGCTATATCGGAGAGGATCCCCTGCGGCATTAGACAAAACACCAGGTGGTTTGCCACCTGGATCTGAAGAACCCGGAGTTCACAATTACCGATAAACCTCTGAGGCATGTGACTCTCCAACTACACGATGCCTTCAGAAGGCACGTTCAGGCTTTGCTCGACATCAAGGTGATCAGGCCCAGCCAAAGCAGACACAGAACAACGGCCATCATCGTCAATTCAGACACAAGCATCGATCCAGTTACAGGACAAGAGATTAAGGGGAAGGAGCGCCTTGTCTTCAATTACAAAAGGCTGAATGATCTGACTAATAAGTATCAATACAGCCTTCCAGGCATCAATATCATACTGAAAAGAGTAAGCCGGAGTAAGATCTACTCCAAGTTTGACCTAAAGAGCGGATTCCATCAAGTCGCAATGCACCCTGACTCAGTGGAATGGACCGCCTTCTGGGTCCCAGAAGGCCTATACGAATGGCTGGTGATGCCATTCGGGCTGAAGAACGCGCCGGCTATTTTCCAGAGGAAAATGGATCAGTGCTTCGCAGGTACAGAGGACTTTATAGCTATTTACATTGACGATATTTTAGTCTTCTCTGAAACAGAAGAACAACATGCGGAGCACCTACGAACTATGCTGGCAATATGTGAGAATAATGGCCTAGTCCTCAGTCCAACAAAAATGAAGATCGCAGTCAAGGAGGTCGAGTTCCTGGGCGCAATCATCGGCAGCCAGAAGATAAAACTCCAACCACATATCATTAAGAAAATAGCAGCTGTCCAGGATCATAAACTAAAGACAACCAAAGGGCTCAGGTCATGGCTCGACATTCTGAATTATGCCCGCAATTACATCCCAAACCTTGGCAAGTTGCTGGAACCCCTGTACTCCAAGACTAGCCCTACAGGAGAGAAGAGGTGGAATTCGAGAGACTGGGATTTGGTCAAACAAATAAAAGGCCTGGTACAAACTCTACCAGATCTTGAAGTACCGCCTGAAGGAAGCTACCTAGTATTGGAAGCTGACGGCTGTATGGACGGCTGGGGAGGCGTATGCAAGTGGAAGATGCAAAAGTTTGATCCTAGGTCCACAGAAAGAGTATGTGCATACGCAAGCGGAAAATACAACCCACCCAAGTCAGCCATCGATGCAGAAATACACGCAGTGATGAACTCTCTTGAATCTCTAAAGATTTACTATTTGGACAGGGCGGAGCTGATCATTAGGACTGATTGTCAGGCGATAATCAGTTTCTTCAACAAATCCGCTAATAACAAGCCATCAAGAGTTAGATGGCTTGCATTTGCTGACCATATTACAAGGACAAATTTTTACTACATATCCTGCTTTTATTGTGTTTCTGCACTCATCTGGTATTAGAGGAAGCCGCATTCCGGAGGTGAGTGCGGAAACAATAAAAGCAGGATATGTAGTAAAAATTTAGAGCTTTAAAGTATAATAATTGCTAGAACAAGCTCACTTACAGGTAATATGACAGAATCAGAGTGTAGAACAACAGAAGGGCGATTTCTATCAAACTTTCTCTATGTTTCATTTAGTGCTTCCGCCTTTATTTATAGAGGCGTGATACTACAAGCAGAAGCGATAAGCAAGACATCGCTTCTGCTACAGACTTCTGCTACAGACCAAGGACAGACAGGCCTGCCCTTGATTCCCGTAATGCACTTATATAGTACAAACCAACTACTGCATATAGTACAAAAGCAAAAACACACTTTCCTTTTTCTAATTGCCTGCCCGCCATCCACCTAACCACCCACCACGCTTCTGTTGCTGGTGTGAGTGATGGGCTAGAACTGAAAAGGACGAGACCGATGGGCCGATGAAATAGTTAGGTTGAGGGCCCGGCCTAGTTGTTCATCATGTTGCCTTACTGTGGGATACCATTGGGCCCAAAATTTGCTTGTGGCCCGTAGTCTATAGCACTCATTTGCCTTCAGGGCGTGCAGCTCTCGCAGTTGTATTAGTGCTGCGATGGCCTCTCGGGAGGCCTGCTCTTCCAAGTGTTGTAGGTCGCCCTTGATGGATTCTCGTACTTCTGTAGGTGCTGCTGGGTCACCAAGCAAGTGGAGTAGTTGCTTGTACTGCAGAACAGGTCCAGCAGGCCCATTAGTTGTTGTAGTGCTCTGGGCCTTGGTAGTGCTTGAACCTCGTGCAGGGCCAGGGAGATCAGATGGAGTTGCTCCTGCTCCTTGTCGCCCGGCCATCCTGAAAATACAGTAGAGCACACTAGGCGGGATAAGGAATCAGCTAGTTGGTTATTACTTCCGTCAATATGCTCGAACTGAATGGTTACCCCCGTCCCTGTAATATAGTCAGCAAATGCAAGCCATCTAACCCTTGATGGCTTGTTATTAGCGGATTTGTTGAAGAAACTGATTATCGCCTGACAATCAGTCCTAATGATCAGCTCCGCCCTGTCCAAATAGTAAATCTTTAGAGATTCAAGAGAGTTCATTACTGCGTGTATTTCTGCATCGATGGCTGACTTGGGTGGGTTGTATTTTCCGCTTGCGTATGCACATACTCTTTCTGTGGATCTAGGATCAAACTTTTGCATCTTCCACTTGCATACGCCTCCCCAGCCGTCCATACAGCCGTCAGCTTCCAACACTAGGTAACTTCCTTCAGGCGGTACTTCAAGATCTGGTAGAGTTTGTACCAGGCCTTTTATTTGCTTGACCAAATCCCAGTCTCTCGAATTCCACCTCTTCTCTCCTGTAGGGCTAGTCTTGGAGTACAGGGGTCCCAGCAACTTACCCAAGTTTGGAATGTAATTGCGGGCGTAATTCAGAATGCCGAGCCATGACCTGAGCCCTTTGGTTGTCTTCAGTTCATGATCCTGGACAGCTGCTATTTTCTTAATGATATGTGGTTGGAGTTTTATCCTCTGGCTGCCGATGATTGCGCCTAGGAACTCGACTTCCTTGACTGCGATCTTCATTTTTGTTGGACTGAGGACTAGGCCATTATTCTCACATATTGCCAGCATAGTTCGTAGGTGCTCCGCATGTTGTTCTTCTGTTTCAGAGAAGACTAAAATATCGTCAATGTAAATAGCTATAAAGTCCTCTGTACCTGCGAAGCACTGATCCATTTTCCTCTGGAAAATAGCCGGCGCGTTCTTCAGCCCGAATGGCATCACCAGCCATTCGTATAGGCCTTCTGGGACCCCGAAGGCGGTCCATTCCACTGAGTCAGGGTGCATTGCGACTTGATGGAATCCGCTCTTTAGGTCAAACTTGGAGTAGATCTTACTCCGGCTTACTCTTTTCAGTATGGTATTGATGCCTGGAAGGCTGTATTGATCCTTATTAGTCAGATCATTCAGCCTTTTGTAATTGAAGACAAGGCGCTCATTCCCCTTAATCTCTTGTCCTGTAACTGGATCGATGCTTGTGCCTGAATTGACGATGATGGCCGTTGTTCTGTGTCTGCTTTGGCTGGGCCTGATCACCTTGATGTCGAGTAAAGCCTGAACGTGCCTTCTGAAGGCATCGTGTAGTTGGGGAGTCACATGCCTCAGAGGTTTATCGGTAATTGTGAACTCCGGGTTCTTCAGATCCAGGTGGCAAACCACCTGGTGTTTTGTCTAGTGCCGCAGGGGATCCTCTCCGATATAGCCTGCGTCCTTGAGACGCTGCATTAGTGGCTCGAACTTCATTAGGAAGGTTCTTCTGCTCTCCTCCCTGTTTAGTAGACGGCTTCTTGGATACTGATATACTCGTCCTCCTCAAGGTCGAGTTCTTCCAATGTCGCTGTAACAGCTACAGCTGGGGTGGTGTTGATAATGGTAAGGTTTTTATAAAAAGTAACAATACTTCCCTCAATCCTTACTCCTCCCTGCATAGCTCGGATGAAATTACACCCGACAATCATTTGAATTCCGTCGTCGAGTTCCATCCGGAAGCTGTATGTGTAGGGAATACGGAAGACGTTTTCCCCAATGTACATGCGTCCCTGCCTGAGTTTCCGGTTTGCCGTCTGCTTCGAATTGATGCCACTGAAGTGGACAACAAAGCTATTGCACTGGATAGCCTCCGGGGGAATTGAAGATTCGTCCACACAGCAGGTAGTGGCTCCTGTATCCAGGATTGCTCTAACCTGAAATTTTTTAAGTCCAGGGATCTCGAGTTCTACCTGCATGTTATACAACATATTCTTGACAATCCTCTGGTTTGGATGCTGCTGTCTTTCCTCCCTGCTTGCTGTAGAAATTTTATGGATGCTCTCCTGGATTAATACGTTTGCGCCTTCAGAGGTGGCCACTTCCTTTCCTTTTGCTTAAAGCCGGCGCCTGTCTGCTTCTTCTAGCCTTTTCTGGTCATGTCGGAGTTCCTTCTCCATCTCCAACTCCTGGACCCTTTTCTTATAGAACTCAACTTCGACTTTCAGTCGTTCTATTTCACCATTGCACCAGGATATATAGTATTGTTGCTCCTGGAGCAACTGATGTGAAGAGAGTTGTGCTGGTGCTGCTGGTACAACTGGGACCTGCTTTTTAAAATAAAAGGGGCCACAGAGATTGCATACCGAAACTTTGCAGCTCGGGCAGTGGATTCGTGCTCTCTGCATCGTCCTCCTTTTGCAGCACGAACAGTTTTCATATTGTGCTGGTATGAACCCGTTGTGCTCCCATTGATGCAGGCAGTTCATCTACTCCTCTGGTAGTTTTATGAGTGGCCTGTAGCTGCCTTCGAGTTCTCCTAGCATGAATATAGTTTCCCTTGTGGTGGGAAGCATTGCCTTGAGTGCTTGCTCTACCCCTTCATCTTCATTCTCCGAGACGCTAAAAATGGCGTCGCTTTCAGCTTCTCCTTCATGGACTGACAGGACGTCGTAGTCTTCTGGTATTGATATCTGTTCAAGAACAGCCATCCTTCTTACATTCTTCTTCTCATTAGGGCACTCCCTGGCGAAGTGCCCTTCTTGGCCACAAAGGAAACACCTGCATTTCCTATTCCTCAGCAGGTGTTTCCGCTTTTCAACCCTCACATGTGTTTCATGGGGTTTTCCTCGATAAGTTCTAGATTTTCTTAATCCATACCTCTTCTCCTTCTGATAGTAGCCTGGTATCGGGATTTGGCTGCAGAACGAGAGGTCCTTTAATGACCTCCGGAATGCAGCTTCCTTACATTCCGCTTCCACATACAACAGTTTGCCTGTGTTTGTGGATTTCTTCTCTTGCCAGTTTCCTTGGTTTTGAGCATAATCATTTGCTCTAACGGGGATACTTCTAACTTGGATGCTGCAGTGCGCTGTCTGTTATTTATGAATTAATATTAATATAGCTGTTAAGTATTATCATTATGTTATCTAGAAGTCGACATAAACCCTTTACTTGATGTAATTTCTTTTTAGTCTTCACTTTTCAAATTTAGGAGAGTACGTTTTTATTGGGATTCGTAGTCAAAAGTTTACGAATTATTTTGTTCTCAAATAACACAAAAAATGAGAAGTAATGTAAGATAAAATAAAATAATGAGAAAAACACAGTGATATATAGTTAACTCAAAATTGGGTTACGTCCATGGAGAGAACGAGCGTTTCATTATTAAAAGATTTTACAATAGTTTATAAAAAAGTCTGTACTTTTTCTTGCGCAATTAAATTCTTTTATTAAATCTCGACAACGCCTCCACTTTTAAAAAAAATCTCCAACATAACTTTACGAGAAACTGCCACAAGCGACCATCGATAAATACTAAAAAGATCCACACACGAAAGTCAACGCATTCTCTCTTAGTCTTCTTTTTATTCTCTTTATTTCTCTTTTAGTTTAATTTCAACACTACACTACGGCTAACCTCTATTCTTACTAAAGTATTGATAGACTTTTATTAAGTATAAAATCTATTTTAATTATAACTCCTAATATTACATAATAAGTATTTAAAATCAATTATAAGTCCAAATTTAATTTTGAATTTCTACTTTAACTCAAATTTTAATTCGAATTCGAAACATCCAAACTCAATAAACTCCATCTTAACTTGAACTCAGGGCTGTCACCATTACAAAACTTTAGCTATCATTTTTTATCCATCCTCTCCCTCTGAACTACTTCTTATTCAGTAATCGTAAGACGTGAGTTTGAGACAATATCGAATTCGCTTTTTATACTTACAATTTTGAGTTTTTGAAAGTCTCCCAGAAAACTTGTCTGTTGCCATATCAAAAATAATTCGGGGAGAATGTCTATCGCTTGTCAAATCACTCTAACAATCATGCTTTCTTTTCGTTATTATGGTCATTAAAATTCTATCTATCATGATATTTTCTATTAATCGATAAATATTGTCGCACTTTTCTCCCTTTATCAGAATCCTAATATCGCATGTCAATTTTATAACTTTCATCTCTCATTGAATAATTATAGTTTTTTGAGTCTAGTATACTATATGAAATTAGATTTTTTTTGAATATTGGGGACATGCCTCACCCCATTAAGAGTACAAACTAGTTTATCAAATATTTGAATTTGGATTGTTTTCATATTAGCGATCTCACAAATTGAGTTATTATCCAACCAATCAGTATTTTCCTTTTTTATTCTCCTCATAAGAGATAATTTTTTTAGATCAAATATGATAAGGATTATCAAAATTTAAAATTTACTTATCGAAAGTATCAATTTTTACGGATATTGTAAAGACGTTTTCGTCTATATTGTTTTTAGAAGTATTATTTGCCACTGCTATTGTCGTATTTGAAGGTCCTATCTTTTCACGATTCAGAAAATACCACCTGATATGGTCATACTTCTTTTACGAATAATATTGTATCTTCATTTTTTATTTTGATTTGGATTGTTACTTGGCTTGCCCATATTCTTTCGATATTTCTTTTTTGTGAGTTACCAATCCTTTACCAATTTCAATATCGACATTTGAGTTTCTTTTTTTCTCAATAAATAAAAAACTAGTTGTCACTTTCTATATTTTAAGAATTTATTTACTATAACGAATTGTGGTCATAATATGATTATCCGAAACAGGAAAAGATACTAGAAGAACTAGTGTCTTATCCTCATCTTCAAATTTCATATTAACTTTCATTAAATCATTAATAATCATATTGAAGGTATTTAGATAATACAATGTATTTGTATTTACAATCATACGTAGTCCGTACAATTATTGTTTTAGGTAAAACTTATTTATAAGACTTTTTGACATGTATAATTTCTCAAATTTTGTTTAGACGTCCACCGTCGTCTCTTTAGTAATGATATTATATAAAATCTCATCAGTTAGATTTAAAATAGTTAAATTTAATATTTTTTGATCTATTTTTTCTCATTTTTTATCACTTATCTTGACCTTTTTTTTTATTTTCTAACGTCTTTTATGGGTCTTGATAAATAAGAACCATTTTTATTTTCTTCTATTATAAGACAAAGTTTATTTTATTGTCAAATTTCTCTAACTCGAATAAGTATTTTGTCATTTTTGTTTTTTGCTCTTAAATTCTAATACCAATTGTTGATATTTGCAGCGGAAGATTAATAAATTATCTTATTCTCAAATAACATGGGAAATGAAAAATAATATAAGATAAAAAAAATAATAAGAAAAAACACAGTGATATACGTGGTCCATCCAAAATTGGATTACGTTTACGGGGGAACAAGAGATCCACTATTAAAAAACTTTATAAGTATACAAAAATGACTGCATTCTTTTTTATTTAATTAAATTTTTTCATCAAAACTCGACAATGTCTTCATATTTAGAGAAAATTTTCAAGAGAATATCACGAGAAACCAATACGAGAAATCACCAAGAAATACTAGAAAGACCCACATATGAGATATCACTCTACCTCTTTTTTTTCGCTTTATTCTCTTTATTTTTTTCTCTCTATTTCTCTCTTAGTTCAATTTCAGTAGTACACCACGGCTATACTCTATTTTTACTAAAATATTTATAAATTTTTATTGAGTTTAAGTTTTATTCTAATTACAACTCCTAATATTATATAATAAGTATTTAAAATTAATCATAAGTGCAAATTTAATTTTGAATTTTTATTTTAATTCAAACTCCAATTCGAGTTTGAGACATCGAAACTTAATACCCTTGCATCTATTTACCGAATTCTTCTATATCAACCACTGTTCTATATTTTATGTTTCAAGCCTCATTGATCATAGAGTTAATCTCTCAAACTGCTTTTGAGGAAGAAACACAATCTGTTGCTGTTCTTGTGATGAATGCCAATTCAACCAAAAATCTGTAGGTTGGGCTTCAATTAGTTTGGGCCAGGTCGAGGCCAGCCCAGCTCTTGCTTGTTTTCTTTATATAGGTGTTTTTTTTTTCTGGGTGTTGTTACGTGTAATTTTAGGAAATCTAGGTCTGGTAATTACCAATAATGTCATATCCTATGGATTAGTTGCTCGTAATGCCTTCATTTCAGTCAATTCTTCAAATTCTTGTTTATTGCTGACTTGCTTATAAGACATCAATTTATTTCCTGCCCTGATTTTGGTAATTGGTCATACATGTTTCTCCATGTGACTGCATCATTTACTGTAGTAGTCACATTTGCTTTGGGGAGAATGCCACTCTTTATTGCACTATATCTTAAGATACTTTCAGTACGATGTCATATTGTATAATTTGCTTGCCATTACAATGTGCAGAACACATTTGGATCTTGATTTAGCCAAATGCTATGGCGAACACCTTAAAGGCTTACTACTCTTTGTTAATTTTTACATAGATGAGTGCTTCCCCTTGATTTAGGCAATCTATCATCTGTCTCATAATTCACCAATAGCAAGTTTCTTGATTATCACAAATATAAGATTCTTTTTTAGCTTGTAGTTCTCTACATGAGAAGCTGTCTTCTCCTTTGCCACATACTAATGACAAGTTTTTGTTTCTTTTCCTGCCAATATTGCTTTGTAATGGGATGCAAAAGTGCTGATCATCTTGACACACTTTACACTATTGGCTACTTTTGTATTGGGTACTGAAATGATGAGAGCAAGCATACCCAGTGATGATGGTTCTTCCAACTTTGACTACCAGCTTTGGAGTAAGCATTTGAGAATTTCTCCCTAAAAATGGTGTTTAGTGATCTCCATTGGATGATACTTTGGTTTGCTCAATGATCTCAATGCTCTGATTTCACTATCTGAAGATTTACAAACACTATGTTTTCTGAAATACTAGTTTTCGTTCTCTAATTCTTTATAGTGATTCTATCAATAGAAAAAGCGAAAATCATATAATTTTTGGGCCACGTGTTTTATGTTGACAAAATTCTGAACATCAGGCCCAATTATATTCGGAAGACCATGAGTTCCAATGACATGATAAAATTCCTTGTAATGCTAATTTTGTACTTCCGATCGCTGGTCACCTAAACCTGTGATTACCAGTGGTTTGCAGGTGCTATTTTCATCATCATCGGTGTCTTCATCCTCAGCAAATCAAGCATTGAAACAAAACCAAGCTCAGATTAATACTATCTGCTTGCCATTTCACATTTTCCTTGGCAAAGTAAAACAAGTTTTGTTACCTTTCATCGCTGTCTTAATGCTGTACAAACATTGCATCTCTTCTCTAGTTTCTCATTGTGCAGTGATGTTGTTGAAAGAGCTTCCACAGCAGATGTCAAAATGGAACCATGAAACATGAGTGGGCCAGCTTATATGAGTTCTAAGTTTGTAAAGTGGAGCCCAGTCCTGATGCTTTTTGGGTTGGCTCATGTGTACTTGCGGGTTACAATATGTATTACTAGGCACCTTATATTTTTACTCAAGTCTTGTTGTTATCCCACTTCTGACAAATGTAAGTTAAGGTCGTGTTTGGATAGGTATTAACTTTTAAAAGTGGTAGAAGTGGTAGAAATGGCGGAAGTGTGATTTTAGTTGATTGAATAATTTTTAATGTGAAAGGAAAGAAGCGAGAGTGATAAGTTCCATGGCTTCGGTTATTTGAATGGTGAGATTTAAAGTGAAAAGTATGATTTTGATTGTTTAGATAGAGTGATACATGGAAGTAGAAAAGCGGTTTGATAGATGTGTTAGTTAAAAATATGATATTTGTTAGTCAATAAAATTTATATAATTATAATTTTAAAAAATAATTATAATTATGGTAATATTCAATTATAATATCTTTAATAATTAGGATGATAAAAAGTATTAATATAATTAGGATAATAAAAGTAATATATCATTAATTAATTATACTTAAAATAATTAGGATAATTAGGGTAATAAAAAGTAATAGATTTGTAATATTAAGTAGATATAATATGTGACAAAGAAATTTGAAATTTTTTTATATTAATTTTTATTATAATATTAATATAATTATAATATTATTTGACTAAAATAAATTTTTTTAGAAATATATTCCTACAAAATTGAAGAGTACAACGGTTATTTTTAAAATATCTAACGGTTATTTTTTTGAATATTTTAGATAGTTATTCTTAAAGTCTCTAATGGCGATTTTTTTGAAAAACTCGTCGAATATGTTTTTGAAGAACTCAAAGGTCTTTTTTTGAACACGATAAAAAAAATGTGTTAGAGAATAAAACAAAGAATAATGAGTCATTTAAATTCTCAGTCATATTTCGATGGAAATCAATTCGCTGAGATGTGAATATAATCAACCTTATAGAATTTGAATTTTGGGCAAATTTGATAGCAAAGAAGACAAAATTTTATTAATGTCCTTTGTGCGAGGTGTGTAATTTATTCATAAATTAAATTATGTTTTATACAAAATTCATTCATTTATATTCAATACTTGATGGATTTCTTAGCCTAACGGTCAATGTTATTGCGGGCATTTCTAATGAGTGGATGACTATCATTACTCGACTATTGACTTAAAGTACCAAATGAAATTCTTTAAGGATGAAATAGAAGGCATGTTAATGAAGCAAAATAAAGTATTATTTTAAATAAGACTGATGATTGTGACATGTTTAATGTTAATAGTGATAAAGTTATTTATATATCATATTATTATGTATTGAATAAGTAATGAAGCGAAGCAAAATTATTGCAAATGTCTCATGAAAATTTGACATGAATTTGTCTAAGAATTGACATAAAATGTTTAGCATTTCTTGAAATAATATTACAAGTAACATACATAAATTAAAAGACACATATTCGGTCTTATAAATACAAAATGTCCTAAAATTAATCATGTATAATACATATACAACAAGTACAAGACACGTTCGGCCTTATAAACACAAATGTCAATTAAAATCATAAACATAGTACATAAACATGAGTTATAGTACATAAATAGATATAAGTAATATGTGTTAAGGAAGACATTTGTAGGTAATCATAGAAGCTATTGAAGTAGACATCAAAGTACACAAATTTGAAATGATCACACATCAAAACACAATCAAGTATCAAATCAAAGTCAACAAAACACATTTTGATGTCAATAGAGTAACCTAGTTCAAAAAGCTAGCAGAAAATCTACGAAAGTAGTCTAATCTAAGTTCTTAATTCATCCCCTTGATGAATACCTTGCCCTCAAGTTACTTCTCATATAAGCACTTGAACGCACCCTTGAGGAGTAGAATGGAAAATTCTTCTAAAAAATCATGATTGTGGAGTATAACTTAACCCTCCAATCCATAGGAGGTTTGCTTTCCTTCAATATACTGATGACGTTATTCATTACTATAATCAAAATTTTCTGAAATTCATTCAAAATAAAAGTTGCATGTTTTGGAGTCCTTTTGTCATGGATAAAGGGATTAGGTACATATTTATCATGGGGGTGTTTACATGGAGGGACTTTACAGACTTTAGAGTCTTCTATATCCTCCGTCAGGAACTCGGATCAAGACATGTTTGAGTTCTTGGTGTTTGGTGTATTGGAACCTATATTTTTGGCATGAAATCTTTGAGTAAGGGAACATGTCGAGGATTCAATAGCTTGATTAGTACTATAAATAATTGCGGATTGCTACGTTGATAACGGAGGCAACTTCTTGTGAGATGATATAATAGATTGTACAAAAAAAATTAGAGTCCTTTAAGTAATATAAATTTTTAACTTAAAATTGTATATTACTTACCAAGATATAATCAGCAAGCATAGTCAAATATCAGAACCATCTTAAGATATTCCTTTGCTATATTTATCTTAAGATATTTCTCTTTTGATGTATGATAATGATTCTCCACCTGCTACACAGTGATCCTCTCATTGAAAGTCTCGTTTACTACTTGAGCACACATAGTGAATGCAGTCTTCTTGAAGTCTTTGTCTACCTCATACCATTATTTGTTTGGTCCAGTAAGAAGTTAATTAAGAAATCAGAGGCTTATTAGGACCAACGGTAATTTGGGTTACCTTTCTTGCCCTTCCCCTTTCTCTATTCCTCTAATGCGGATCTTGATGCATATTCAAGCGGGGAATCATCCAAATCAGTAAAAAATGCGTCCCCTTCCATCTAACGAAATTGATCCATT